>PVJC01002044.1:0-84011 GCA_004026665.1 Murina feae | reverse complement strand
ATCAGGGAGCAGGAAAAGGCTGGCCTGACCACAAGGCGGGGTTTTCCCTGCTTTCTGGTGGCTGGAGGAAGATGGGCAGTAGGCAAGCTTGGGAGGCAGGCCGCACCCAGCCCTGGTCACAGCTCAAAAAAGAGAACAACATACAGGGGAGGGCAAGAGTTTGAGAGATCAACATAGAGGGGGTGCCTGCTCCAAGCCTTGACAGTGTGCCTGGGGGCAGGCCCCCGACAGGTAGACACACACAGGAGGACTGCTCCAAGCCTCAGATGCAGCTGGGGGCAGGTCCCCAGTGGCCACACACCCATACACACACACACACACACACACACACACACACACAAAAGGCGCCTGGCAGACTGGGGCCATCATAGGACATCCACTGAGGGGTCCCAGACTGTGAGAGGGCACAGGCCGGGCTGAGGGACTCCCTCCACCTCGAGTGCACAAATTTTTGTGCACCGGGTCCCTAGTTTTCCATAAAGCTGTGTAGCATCTGCCCACAGTCGTATCCCCACTGTGAAAGAAAAACATTTAATTGTCACTCTCATTTTAATAATAATCAAAACAGAAAGTTCTGAAAATTGTTGTTAGAGGGAAAAAAATGAACATTTTAAAAATTAGTTCACTTTGCTTAAAAAATATTTTGAGGTTTTCACTAATCTAATAATGTGTTCAACCTTCTAATTCTAAAGTAAATTTGTTATTAAAAATTAATAAAGATTGTTAAATGTGGGGTGAAATACCTACAGAAAATGAATGATTCCATTATGGAATAGAACCATTAAAATATTATCTTTGATTGTAAGATATATACCACTGTAATTATTTTAAGTTTTGATTTTAAAAAGTGCATTAAATCATTTAAGATAACACAAATAGATACTCTATCTCAAGGGCTTGACTTAAAAGTAGTTATGAAAGGTGTACCTAAATATATTTTAGGAAATAGATTGCTCCAGACGTAAATGCTGAAGCCATGAAATATAAGGAGATGTATATTACTGCATGAAACAATAAAACATAATCTAATAAAGGATTCCAACATAAGAACATTAGTGGCTGATTCTTGATTGTACAAGAAATGAACAAATTATATGACACTTATCTTTCTCCTCATTTTGAAGTTCTCTAATTGAAAATACTTAGATAGATGTGAATGCCTCAAATATTTAATAGACTTCTCTTATCATTTTGCATTCAGAATAGACTGCAGCTCTGTAGCTACAAAAAAAAATTACTTTTGATGACATCCTGAATAAATCCTCTTGCTCTTTTTCATTGAATTTATTGAGGTGACTTTTGTTAATAAAATTATATAGGTTTCATGTGTACAATTCTATAATATGAAATCTGCATATTGTATTTTTTGTTCAACACCCCAACTCAAGTTTCCTTCCATCATCATCTATCCCTCCTTTATCCTCTTCTACCTCCCCTCACTACCATCTTTCCCACTGGTAATCACCATACTGTTGTTTCTGTCTTTGAGGTTTTCTGTTGTTTGTTCTTTGCTTAATCCCTTCACATTTTTCACCCAGCCTCCCAAACACTCTTCTCTCTGAAAGCTGTCAGTGCGTTATCTGTATGTATGAGTCTGTTCTATTTTGTTTGTTAGCTTATTTTGTTCATTAAATTCCACATGTGAGTGAAATCATATGGTGCTTGTCTTTCTCTGACCAGCTTTTTTCACTTAACATAATACACTCCAGGTTAATCTTTGCTACAACAGAAAGTATGATTTTCTTCTTTTTATGGTCAAGTAATATTCCATTGTGTAAATATATCACGGTATTTTATCCACTCATCTACTGATGAACACTTGGGCTGCTTCCAAATCTTGGTTACTGTAAATAACACTGTAATGAGCATAGGGATGCATACATTTTTTTCAACTGGTGTTTCCTATTTCTTCAGATATATTCCCAGAGGTTGAAATGCTGGGTCAAAAGGCAGTTTCATTTTTAATTTTTTGAGGTAACTCTATATTACTTTCCACAGAGATTAATACCAAAATTTATAAATATCTTATAAAAGCCAACACCAAAAAATAAACACAAAAATTCAATTAAAAATGGGCAAAGTACCTAAATAGACACTTCTCCAAAGAGGACATACAGATGGCCAAGAGTCACATGAAAAAATGCTCAACATTACTAATCATCTGAGAAATGCAAGTGAAATAAGCCATTCAGAGAAAAACAAGTACAATATGATTTCACTTGTATGTGGAATTTAATGAACAAATTGAACTACTAAGCAAAATAGAGACAGACTCATAGACAGTGGGCAAACAGCTCTGGTGTGTGTGTGGTGGAGTGTTGAGGGGTGGTGGCGGGAAAGAGTAAAAAAGAAAAAAAAAAAGAAGAACTCATGGGCTTGGTCAATAGTGTGGTGATTTCAAGGACAAATGGTGATGGAAAGAATAAAAAATAAAAGCCACAATAAAAGCCACCTCACCCCTGTCAGAATGGCTATCATCAATAAATTAACAAACACATGACAGGTACTTCACTAGCAAAGAGATACAAATGGCCATTACACACAAAAGATTAAGCTCACTAGTAATTAAGAAACTACAATTGAAATTACTATCAGTTTCGGGTGGTAAACACACAATACAATACCCAAATGATTTACTGAATTGTATACTTGAAACCTGTATAATTTTACTAACCAATGTCACCCCAATAAATTCAACCAAATTTTTAAAAGGACATTTATAAATAAATCAATCAACAAACAACAAGTGTTGGCAAGGATGTGGAGAAAAGGGAACTCATCAGATACCAAGAGCTAGGGAATTCCCCTGCTCTTGACTAACCGCTGACATCTCCGTATGTATGCCTAGAGTAGTGTTTTGACTAACTTGAGCATTTTTATAATAAAAAGAAAGAAAGCATATAACTGTTTTTACTTACTAATATTTTATTAAAGTGAATTGTGGCTTTACTGACTTTCCCTGATGTTTTAATCAAAATGATGATGCCAAGTATGAAATATGAACAAAGCCAGGCAAAATTAGGAAGAACAGGAAGAAGTCAAAATCCCACTCCTCTTTTTTCCTTTCTCCCCCCACCCCTCAAGGAAGGTATAAAGCAATCTGCCCACTTTTTCTAACTATGGGAAAGGGCTTTGGACTGTGCTTTTGAATAAAGCAACTCGAGTTGTTACTCTCCTGGTCAAAATGATTCTTAAAACATACAGCTTTCTCTACTGAGCTTCTAATAATTTTGAAGCTGCAGCATCGGGCGTTACTTTGTGTCATAGGATGACACTTACAATATATCTGAACCATTTATTGTACATCACGTTCTTTTTATTCTGGAAGGTGGGGGGGGGAGTAATTTATTAAAATCCCCCAGGGAAAATTCCAGCTCACTGTATAAAACTGTGGAGTGTTTTTTGACTCGTAGCTTTAATCACAGCGGTGCTTTCCGGAAGGGAACACGCATTTGTGTTTCTAACAGAGGAGAGCGATGCTGCTCAGTAAAGGGGATCACTGGGAGCACATGCAGTTCAGAATAGAATGTTTTCAAACTCACTGTGAAGTAATGTGTAGATTAATACTTTTTTTTACCCAGTTTGCCTTTCCCTATTCTAAACTGGTGAAAGCACTCACTGTTCGAACCAAAGTTAAAATATAAAAGAAGTACTGTAACATGAACTTTAAAGTTACCAGGAAGTATAGCTACGGGACCAATACAAACAGAGCGTCCAACGTCAGATACCAAGTTGAAAATTGGAAGACTGTATCCCACCAACCAAATGGCAGCCAAAATCACCACAAGAACCTCTTTATCCCTGATTTACCGTCACTGCACTGTGCTGTATGTATGTGTGTGGGTGCATGTTAAAAAGAACCATAAATATGCATCAATAATTGAGAATATCATGGACTTCAATGAAAAAGCAATCATTATTTTTACTTTTCAACTCTACCCACCAGAATTGTGTTTGGGTTTCTTTAGATTTCCAGGTATTACGATGGACTTGAATGTGAGTGAAAGGTGAGGATTCATAGATGAGAATGAACAGTTATTAAGTACTGCTTAATTAGCATGCACTTTGTACATAAAGTGCTGTTGCTAACGGGTTTAATAATAAAAATTATGCACCCTTTGAAAACACGTTTTAGTAACAGAACATTATTGCTTATCCAGATGGCCTATCATTTGTATTAATGACAAACTTAATTTCTTGAGTAAATTTTTACCAACTGTTCTCCCTTTATTACTCAGTGAAATATATTGGAAGCAAAAATATAATGGAGCATGACATATACATCATGGAATTAAAGTGGGAGATTAATTAAAGCTGACTCTAGTTAAAGGCAGAGCCCCAGGCGTTAGACAGTGATTTGCAATCTTAGTGCACACTGGAATTAAATGGTGCCTTTTTTAAAAAGGCCGATGTCCCCACCTGACCCCAATCCAATTAAATCAGAGTGGAGTCCAAGCATTGATATATGTTAAAAGCTTTCCAGGTGATTTTAATATGTAGACATGGCTGAACATATTGAGATAGATGATGGAACACAGCATACACAATCCATTAACTGATTTGCTCATTAATTACTATACATATATATGTGAGTATATATGTATAATAATCGTGCATATATACCTACATGACAGAGGAGGAGGATATTAGTTTTCAGTATTTTTCAAATATATTCAGCAAAACACTCATTATGTAAGATGTAAATTACTAATGTCTAGAAAATAATAAAATAGAAGCCTATTGGAGAAACACTGGGCTAAGCTAATGAGCTTCTCTGCAGGACTTTTCAGGGCCTTTACTGTGCCGAGTATACTGTGAGTCTCCAACTCACTTAGAATCCCTGGTGGTTTATGAGACTATTTTATGTTTTTCCCTCAAGTGAAGGACAGTATCTGTTCTGATCAGTTTCATTTGTAAGATTCTATACTTTATTCTGCCTTGTTTGAATTTCCTACGATTGTAGAGCTTTTCCATTCTCCATCCTTGTTTGGAGAAAGTCATTTATATTTATTTACACTAGTATCTTATGGAGAATATTAAACAGTGAATAATGTAATGTACTTCCATTTACCATCAATCATCTTCAATAATCATCAACAATTACCAACTCAATACTAATTTTGCTTTATCCATTTCCCTAATACCCACAAAACTAGTCTCATTTAAACTACCGTATGCGGCACAAAAAGGAGCCGACCAGAGACACTTGCAGTCTCCATCCGGCTCCACTGAAATGAATGGAGTGAGCTCCCCCCACTGTATGTGGCGACCCCAGATTTTCCAATCCGGCTCAGAAGTTTCAGCACCCGCCCTATAAGATGACACCCGGCATATAAGACGACCTCGGACTTTTGAGAAGATTTTCCTGGGTTAAAAAATTCATCTTATACGCCGGAAAATACGGTAATTCTCAGACATTGTGTCATTTAACTGGAAATGTTTCGGTATGATTCTCTAAGATATAAGAACTTAAAAACACATCCATATTTCCTTGAGCACACACTATTTCTATCAACATTAACTTCTTAATTTCTCAAATATCTAGATTTTTACATTACATCCATATCTCATATTTTTTATATTTAAATAAATCAGGATCTACATAATGTGCAAATATGTAACTGACTTGTGTATCTCGTATATCTCTTTCAATCTATAGGTCACTCTTCAGCTTTTACATTTTTACTCTTGTATTTTATATGTTGAAGAAATTAAGCCATTTGTCCCGTGCAATTTCCCACATTCTGGATTTTGCAGAGTGCATTCCCTAGTTGTAACATGTTATGCTGTCCTCTGCTCCTGTTAATTAGTAGTTAGCTCATAAAACTTCATTATATTCAGAATTTCTCCTTTTTCCTCCTTCCTTCCTTCCTTCCTTCCTTCCTTCCTTCCTTCCTTCCTTCCTTCCTTCCTCTCTCCCTTCCTCCCTTTACTTTCCTTTTTTGGCAAGAACATTAACACACATCTCGTATTTGTTGTCACTCTTTTGGTAATGTTAGTAATGCTTGATACTCATTGCCTAGTTTCATTACTTAGTAGGAGATGAAAAATAGAATTGCTCTGATTCTGTCATCTGTTCTCCATTTATTTGTAGTGGGACTGCATCAAGTTATATTTATAAATTAATCTAGAGAGAATCAGCATCTTTATATTAAGATTTCTCTCTAAAACTGCAGTGTATCTTTCCATTCGTTTAAGTGTAATTATGTGACTTTCCAGAGCATTTTACAGATTCCCTGACTTAGGGCTATTTACTCATTTTTAACAATGTTTTCTTCCATCTTTCTTCTGAAAAGGTGTTTTAAAAATACATAAAAGTCATTGGTTTTACATGCAGATTTTACAACTTCAACGAGTTCTCTCATTGTTTTCATTCATTCGTTTTCTTAATGTACAATCATCTCTGGAAGTAGAAATATTTTTAACATGCCTTTCTCCTTTTTGCCTTGAATTGACTTCTCTTTTCTAACAACACTGGCATTGCAACGTGTAAGAAGGTACCCTGTTCTTTTTTTATCATCTTTGTACTTATCAATGCTGAAGAGTCAACTGGAGTGGCTTTCCTTTGAATGACTTAGGAGATATCCTTATAGTGCTAGAGATCAACCTCACATAATAAAAGAGAGTTTATAAAGTTTAGGTATTACTTAACAGAAAGTAACCTGATAATAATGTAACTACTAATCAAGGTAATATAAGCAGAGCCTCTCCATAGGTACTTAGGTACTTCAGATCACAATTTTTAGCATTCCCTTCTCCACTGAATTGTCAGACTAATGCTGATAGATAAGGTATTTGTTACTCTAAATATGGTGTTTATTATAATATATGAAATAGCTCAAAGTAAAAGTTATTTATTAAGAGTCAAAGAAAATGGGATTAACGCTTCCTATGAGCTGAAACGAATTATTATCTAATGGATCACAACCATTCATCTAATCTTTTAGAGCAGTGGTTCCCAACATAGGGCACACAGCCCAAGGGGGACAATTTGACTTTTAAGGGGGGAAATTCAAGAATGAGTTATTAACAGTGAATTCTTTTCATTCCTTATGGTTCTACAGGCCTCATACATAGTATGTAAATGTATATTGTGACATATTTATGGATTTTAGTTTTCTATTATATGCTTTGAAACTTTATTTGCTATTTTGTGATACTACTTCATATTATTATTTTTTAAACAATTTCTTAGTAATGTCTTCCTCAGTACTTTCACTGTCCTTTTGTTCTTTTATTTTTCTCTTTCATGGATGCCATGTTCTTTGGAAGCTTGTTTAGACCAAGTTAATGGCCTTTTAGCCTTCCTCCACATGATTAGGAGTTCACTTTTTAAATAATAAGAATTACATGTCACAGGAGGGGCATCAGATTTTAGAGATGCTTAGGTGGGGTGTGGCCAGAAACGGTTGGGAACCACTGTTTTAGAGCTACTTGGGGATACCAAGGTTGGAGATGCTGATGTTTTAATGTACTTCTTATATCTCCTTTAATTTATCCCTTTTCTAAACATCTGTTAAGTTTCTTACGGAGAACAATTGTCAAGAACTACATACATTTATTCTTCAGCAAGGGGAACTAGGAAATACACTGTGAAGATATTTTTCATGAATTCATATGTAAAATTTCAATTTAGAACACAGTTGTTAAACTTCTAGTATATACAAAATGTTGCATCCTATACAACTTCAACCCTATAGAAGTTGACATTGGAGTGAACATCTAAGATATGGGTCAAAAAGCTTACAACTGAATAAAACTAAACACTTATAAAAGCAATAATATTTGTCTGGGTTTGAATCTGAATATAAGCATTTCTTTGAAAGTTTCCAATGGAATAAAAAAATAAGAAAGCTCACAATCTATTAGCAACTCAAGAATCTACAATGTATCATTCAAATCAATGGCCTTTAAAAAGGTCATTCCTTGTTATACAAAACTAGAGGCCCAGTGCACAAAAATGTGTGCACTCGGGGGAGGAGGTTCCTCAGCCTGTGCCCTCTGGCAGCCTGGGAGGCCACGGGGGATGTCCACTTACCAGCGGGGAGCAGGCCTAAGCTGCAGTCAGACATCCTTGGCACTGCTGAGTAGGCAGGAGAGGCTCCCACCACCACCGCCATACTGGCAGCTGTCAGCCTGGCTTATGGTTGAGCAGAGGCAGGGAGGGGAGTCCTGCTAGGGTGCCTGGTAAGCCTGGGTGAGTAGCTGATGGCTGTTTGCAGGTTGGCCATAGCCCCTTCAGGTTGGGGATCCCTGCTTGGGTGCCTGGCCATCCTGGGTGAGGGGCTGAGGGCCATTTTCAGGCTGGCCAAGCACCCCATCAGAGACCCTCACTCCATGAGGGTGGGGCCATCCTTGGTGAGGGGCTGATGGCTGTTTTCAAGCTGGCCACAGCCCCCAGCCACCCAAGCTCCCAGTGAGGCTGGCTGGAAGCAGGTATCTGGGGTTTATTTATCTTCTATAATTGAAACTTTGTTGCTTTGAGTGGAGGCCACAGCCTACCTAGGCAGGCAGCTTCCTCAATCACCAGGGCAATGAAGCCTCTCATTTGCTCTAGCTCTGTGGCTGCTGGCTGCCATCTTGGTTGGGTTAATTTGCATACAGTTGCTCTGATTGGCTGGTGGGCATGGTTTGGGGTGACACACTTAGCATATTACTCTTTTATTAGATTGATATATCAGGCTATGAATCTATTCTAAAACATATTATTCAAATATTTACCAGAATGAAAGAATAATACAGGATATATATAATTGTAGTGAAATAAAATGTTTTCATAAGAAAGTAACATACATGTTTTGTACATATCAATTATCAGCACAGTCTTGATAGATGACTGTGTTGGGGTGTGAAGCAGGGTGCTAAGAGCATGGCTCATAGTAGAGGCTTTGACATCGTTTCACCTGTGACTTCTACATGTTAGTACATGATGGAGAATCGAGAGAGTCTCATCACAGACATGAAAGTGTGTAAGTTTTCTAAGGTTTAAATGTGATGAATCCATATGGCTGCCAGTTACCATTCAAGCACTTCACTGAGAAATACATCGCATATTGGCATACCACTGATCATGCTTTTAACTTATTTTCACCTCTTCCTTATTTTCATCATTGTTTTTCTTATAAAAAGCAATAAATAAGTACAATCATGAAGTTCTTTTTCTATGAATCCATGGATACAAAAGTATGAAAAGAGCCCTAACCAGATTGGCTCAGTGGATAGAGCATTGGCCTGCGGACTGAAGGGTCCCAGGTTCAATCCAGGTCAAGGGCTTGTACCTTAGTTGTGGGCACATCCCCAGAAGGGGGTGTTCAGGAGGCAGCTGATTGATGTTTCTCTCTCAACAATGTTTCTAACTCTTTGTCCTTCTTCCTTCCTCTCTGTCAAAAATCAATAAAATATATATTTTTAAAAAGTATGAAAAGAGGAAAATATCTATGGTCTCGACTTATTTCATTCTCAGTTTTTTGGAATGTTTTCTAAAAAACATGATTCATGATGATTCATCCTGGATTGAGTAAGTAAGTATGATTTAGGATGTACTCACAGGATGCTGTATCATCTTTTTGGGGAAAACAATAGCTGAATTTTAAAAGTGTTTTGGGTGCTCCCATTTACAACAGTAAGAGTGGCTATCCACCATTTCTTGAACAGGTACAGTGAGCCAGAAAACATCAGAATCTCTATAACAGTAATCTTTGTTTAATCTCATAATTGTGTAAGTCTAGTGTAATCCTAATTTTATAGAGGAGGAAACTCAAGCTCATTACTGACCCTTCATCTTAGCCCAGAAGCTTTGCTAGTAGAAGTCACAGAACTAGGTTTCAAACTTACTCTATTTAACTCCTTCTCCTTTACCACCGCATCATCTAGTTTAAAGGGCAGCTGGACACATTATGCAATTTTCTCCCTAAATACTGGGGAGTTGTAATTTTTTGTGTGCAGCTTGGTTTTCTACCTTTCCACTTGTACCTTTTTACACGTTTATTTTTCTTACTTTGCCTGGTAAGGCAAATTCTATTTCTACTCTCTTCTTTAACACTTAATTTTTAGATATACTTAACTTGATCACACTATTCATCCAGTGCTATTAAGATACATAAACAAATTAGTGCCTTTCAAGATATCCTAAATTGTAAACGGATTAAAAATAATCAATGCCTCTTTAATCTATTTCCATGAGTTTGCCATAGTCATATGTATGCATGTCACGTAAAGATTAATCTACAAATAACAGCATTTAGCATGAGAGTATTTCCATTCTGATTTTTTGGCCAAGCTTTCTGAAGATCTTTGCCCTGATTTCAAATGCAGATGCCCTCCATCTGTCTCTCTGACCTACTTGAAACAGCGTAAGCACAACTCAGCTCTTCATCAAGCATTGTCTTTCAAAACAAGTGCCTCTGTTTCAAAAATACGATTCTGCCAGTTGCTTAAAAGATCACATAAAAACGATAAACTGTCAACAAAGCAGGGACATTAATTTTAAAATAGAATTGCAAAGTACTTCTTTTAATTATGTATTTGAAAGCAAGTATGCAAATAGTCTCTAATGAATTAAAAACAGCTAACTGATTAGAGGGAGAAAACGTTCTAAAGTTTATCAAATTTCAAAAATAAACACTTACTTGTTCAAATTCATTCTTTTGAAATTCTTCAAAACCAAAGATGTCCAATATTCCAATATGCAAAGTCTGCATGCTGAAATGAGCAATGAAATAGTGAGTAGGCAAACCTCAAGCTCTTGTAGGACCCCCTGCCCGTTGATACATCAGAACAGAGAAATCTGGCCACTTAGCACACCCCTGGCTAATTTGAAGTACCAGCATACAAATAATTACCTAAAAGTTCGATGAAAAACTCTGAAAATTAGAGGGGAAAGTGCAATTTTAATGCCTTGATTCAAACAGAGAACATTAAAGAAATTGATTTCCAAGTTTGAAATATAAAAATGCATGGAGTGGCTTAATATTTGCTTTTCTGAAACAGTCCTGTATCTTCTCTAGACTTCCTTTCTCTAAAGGAATTTGTGCCCACCTGCTAAGTGGCTCTCATCTGCTAATACTTTATCTTGTTAGGTTACACAAGCAGGAATCAAGCAATTTCTTCATCACACATAGGTACAATATGAGGTAAATTATAAGCTACATGCTTATTCTTTGATAGATTAAATTCAGAAATATCAAAATTTATATTATGATCTTCCTAGAGGAATTCTTACAAATAAAGAAGAAAAAGAAAGAACATACAACTTGGCTGTAAAATTGAAAGAAAGCAATCAAGTACCTTGTGGTACTTTTTCCTCACCAATGTAAACTACACTGGAATTTGCAACAGTCTTGGACAGTTTAAATCACAGATGTTGGAACCCTCAGAGAGAGTGAGGAAAGAAGGAAGGAAACCTGGTTGGTGACAGCAGCCCTGACAACCTGGCTTCTGTGAGGAGTGTGGTGGTAGCACGGAGGAATGTGCATGAGGAGTCTTCCTTGCAAAGAAAGCCCCCAATGATGGATGATGATTCTGGAATGCTGGTGGCCAGGAGGACACACCTCCAACTGCTTCCACTTCACTGGTCCAGAGCATTAGGAGTACTGCTCTCCTCCTGTTCTGCCAGTGGCTGTGACATCCCGTCATTATTATGGTGCCTATATTCAATACCACCACCCTTGCCCATGCAGACTTTGGTGGTTGTACTCTCTCCTCTTGATTTGTTGAAACTACAGAACCACATTGGCAATGGACTCTTTTGTATCTGGATTTTGTTTTCACAATCAGAAGTTAATCATAATCCTTTAGGGTCTATGTCACTTAAATGGCTTTAAAAAAAAAAAGGTAGAGTGTTGATTGTGTGATATCGTGCCTCTAAGATGATTCGTTGTCAATGGTACAAGATGAGCTTCAGATGCAGGAGGGAAAGCATTTCAGAAGTCCTTAATATGGACTTCACATGACAAAGAATATACAGCATTTTGGGGAAGGAAGAGTCATTCAATGGATGCCTCTAGGTAATGCATTTAGTTTTTTAGAAGAAAAAATAAAAATAAAGTTAGGTTTGTACCTCACCCTGTGTGCCCAAATAAATTGTACATGGTTAGAGAGTTAAATGTTAGAACAAGAAACTATAAATGTACAAAAAAAAACAACAAAAGGAAATATGATTTTGTTTTGATTTCAACTCAGGAAAAAAACAAAAGAAAATGTTTAAAAGTATGATTATACAAATGCACAAAAAATTGCAGTATAAATAGTATAAAATGAAATTCTGTTAGAGGTATTATTTTAAAATGCATTGTGTCAATCATTCTCATAGATATTTTTCTCAATCTATTGAAACATGTGTACAGTCAGACATAATCTCCATTCATGCTTCTTTCCATCCTACCCGCTTTAGAATGTACATGGAGCTAGCCTGGGAGTGATGTCCACAGGAGGTTTGGGCTGATGTGTTGCTTTGTTTTGTGTGTGTGTGTGTGTGTGTGTGTGTGTGTGTGTGTGTGTGTGTGTGTGTTTTGTGTGTTTTCCATGTTATGAGCTGCACTGTTTCTCTTGCAGGAGTAATGAAACTTGTCAGGTTTGGGTGTTGCTTTGTTTTGGATAGGAATCCTAGTTCAAACGCTTTTTAGTTAGATAACTTTGGCAAGTTACTTAAATTTTCTGAGCTACAGTTTTATCATCTATAAAACTAAGATAACCAGTAATATGTGTCTACCGAGATTGTTGTTACAATTAGAGGAGATGCAAAAAAGTTCTAAGATAACAGCTAACAAACATTGTACCTTCAATAACTGAAAATTGCTTTTTGAAAATTAGTTGTTTAAATTTGCTATAAAAGTCAAGAGAGTGGCTAACAGAAGAATTATAAATAGCTAACAAGTATATCAAGCATGTCCATTTTATTAAAATTGCAAATTAAACACTATTTTAAAACTTAGGATGATAAAGTCTCATACACTTTTGTCAGGAGTTTAAATTCTTAAGAAACAATTAAGTTATGTGGTATAAAGCTTTGAAATGTTCATTTCATTTGAACCAATACTTTCATGCATAGGAACCTATACTAACACAATTACCAGAAATGTAATTAAATACTATGAACAAGAATGTTCATTGCTATCTTAATTACAGCAGCAAAGACAAAAAGGAATAATAAATACCCACACTAACAACACAATTAATTAGATGGCAAGCATCCTATGATGAATTAATTTAGTAAAACTCTCAAGTTAATAGAAAGCAACAAATAAGCTCTGTATAAAGAATAACCCAATTATATCTCCAGAAGATCTAGAAAAACATACAATCAGGCTGAGAAGAAGAAATAGAGATGGTTTTATTTATTTCTTTTTACCTTTCTGAACTGTCTAAGGTTTCTATAGTGAAACAATTTTATTTTTATAAGCAGTAAATATTCAATTAATGTTTATAAAGACACTGTAAATCCATGGTAAGTGTTCTTGAATAATAAGCTGAAAAGTAACCACTGGAACAAAATTTATACCCTTTGTATATTTACAGTAACTTATAGTAGAATTTCAACCATGTTTAAAAAGTAAATTAATAACACAGAAAAAGAGATATATGTACTAATCTTTGTAAAACTGTATGTAATAAAAAAATAAAAAATAAATAACACAGAAAAAGTTAACAGTAAATGTCTTAAACAGTACACCTAGAGCTGATTTCTTAAAATTTTGAATGTTCTATATTGGGTATTATAATACTCTTTATCATTCACTTTACTTAAAAAAATATTTGATTAAATGCATGTTGGGTATTCTGTGAACTGTAGAGGAAAGGACAATAATGCCCTAAAGAACAGAGAGAAAAGAGTACAGCACAGAAGGTGTCTGCTTGTCCAATGATGGGAGGTGCAACAGGGACCCTGGGATCAGGAGAGAAAGAGCAGGGGTGCGTCCTCATGCTAGCCCTAGTGTGGATGCTTCCAGCCAACTTCTATGTGACTTCCCTGTCTGGTTCCCAGCTGTCCTTGGCAGCAGCGGCCCTATAGTTACAGCACATAACATTGATAGGAGTTAGAGGAAAGGGCAAGAGCTACTGGTGACACAATGTCATTACATATGTCCTCCTCCTTCTCGTAAAGATGAAGACTTTCTGTTGACAAGCAGAGGAAGGATGCTGAGGCCAGGCAGGTGTGTGAGTGAGAAAAATATGTTGAAAGATTCTGGTTCAGATTGGGGGAAGTAGGTTATTAGTAATTGAGACTAGCATAAATTTGGTTTAAAGAGCACTCCTTTTAAATGATTTTTTTTCATATTTCATAGATACTGCATTCTAAATTACATTAGTTACAAAATTAAAATGCGATTATAAAAAATGAAGGTAAGGAAGGAAAGATCATTTTCAGGAGAAAAATTAAATGCAGGTTTAATACATTCTAAGGGTTACTTTTGCAACTACTGACAGACATAATGTGTTCAATTTTTTCAAAATCTATTTCATCATTTATGATTGAATGAAATATGTGTCTGTTTTTGTAATAGCAACCTTGGCAGGAGGGTGACAAGAATTTGCAGCCAGCAAAGTGCCCATGCAATGTAGCAGTCAGCATTACTGTCATTTCTCTTATTGATATCTTGACTCATATTACACAGGCATTTAACTCAACATCCAATTTCCGGCAAGGTGGAGCAGACAGAGGTCATCTGATCAACCAGGATTCAATCTTACAGGCAAAATTAACATATTAATGAGATGGTCTGTTTTAGTTCAAATTCTTCCTTAGAATTCTCCTGAGGGCATTCTTGATGGTTAACAGAATTGTCTCACTTGCATTAACTTATTAATAAAGTACAACACCTTTTATATCAGACAAAAATACAGTGCCGAGGCATCTTTCTGGTTTTGTTGCTGTTTTCCCCGCATGAAGGTGGGAAGGGGTGAGGTCTGAATTAAAGAGAATATGCACCTTAAAACATGGATGACTCCTTTTATTTGGGTGGTGGGATCTGGTGGTATGGGCAAGTCAGATTTACCACAACGTCCTGGGAAAGGGAACTAACTAGAGAGTTACCTAAGTTTATTGTCATGTTAGGAAATAGCTGAATCCTGCTTTGCGTAAAGTTCTGAGATTGAGCTAGAGTTGAATCAGCCTCTTCCGCTGATCAGTGACCTGTCAGACCCCAGACAGAGTCAGAATGAAATATGAAAGCATTCCAGGCTTGAGCAACCTGGCTGTTCAGACACACTACCCTGGGGATCAGAGAACGTACACAGAGGTTAGTGGTGCAAAGTCCTTAAGGATGTTGGGCTATGCTATGGCATTCACTAACTGCTACAAATACGCTGAAGAATTTAGTTAATATATTATATTTTTAATTAGCAAGGCACATTCACTGTGGAGGGTAATTCCACCCATTCTACAGCAGCTCTCCCAGGGTTTTCTCTAGCCCATGGGAAGAACTTAGGATGGAGAGGTGTGGTTACAGAATTGCATCCTTTTGGGAGTTAATCTCTTTTATTCTTTGACTGAAGGAAGTACCAGAGGATTATAATTTTCTGAACACATGTATGGAAGTAAGGAAAGAGATTGCACTTGCTGACAAGCTGATCTAAAAGCTGGGTGATGGGGTGGAAGTGTTGCGGTACTGTGCATACTAACATCATTCCTAGACACAGGCTTTCCTTGAACTTATTCTGCACTGAAAAAAGAAGTTAGTAAAATTTGGAAAGCCCTTGAGATGAAATGTACAGGTAATTAGCCTGGATACATGCTGGGGTGGGGATGGACACTAGAGCTAATGTGTACCAAGCACTGTATGAGCATTAAAAATATCTTACCTCATTTAGCCTTAAAAACTGCCCTAGGAGATAAGTACAGTGACACCTCCTTTTACAGAGGAGAATACAGAGATAGAGAAGAGTGAAGTTTTAAGTTATCTAAGGGCACATTAGCATTAGAGGGAGCCAGGATGTGAACTCAGGTTGTCTAACATGAGCTCTTTTGTATGTAAGCCCTATGAAGAACCATATAAAGCTGCTTCCAATTGCTGGTCCTATGAACAAGTCTAATTCTGACCTACAACAGATAAACCAAGAAGGGAACTTTCTCCAAGAATAAGAGTACATAGATCACTTGAGCAGTTTTTATCAGTGAAAGCTAGTGAAAGACACAGCTGAAAAGCATTAATACTTAATATTTTTAATAAACAAATGCCCTTATCTATATATATATAAAGAGCCAGGGGCCATCACATTCAAAACAACTGGGAACAGGCTGAGTGGGGTGACAAAGCTGTTAGGGAGATTAGTGAGGGATGACCAAACAACTGAACCACAGGCTGCATGGGGCAACCAGGCCAGCAGAGTGGGGCAATGAGGAGTGACCAGGCCAGTGTGGAGGGGCAGTTGGGGGTGACCAGGCTGGCAGGGGGACCAGTTAGGGGCAATCAAGTGAGCAGGCAGGTGAAGCAGTTGGGAGCCAGTGATCCTGGATTGTAAGAAGCATCTACAACTGCCGGCTTAGGCCCAATCCCCAGGATCGGGCCTAAGCCAGCAGTGGGACAGCCAATGAGGGGTCCCAGATTGGAAAGGGCAGGCTGGGCTGAGGGAACCCCCCTCATGCACAAATTTTTGCACCAGGCCTCTAGTCTATATAATAAAAAGGCAATATGCTAATTAGACTGCAAAGACTGGTATTCTTCCAGATGTCCTTTAAGACAAAGCCACAGTGGTGTGGCCAAGGCAGAGGTGGTTAGGGGCGATCAGGCTGGCAGGGGAGAGCAGTTAGGGTTATCAGGCTGGCAAGGGAAAGCTGGTAGGGGGATCAGGCCAGCAGGGGAGAGTAGTTAGGGAGATCAGGCTGGCAGGGAGAGCAGTTAGTAGCATTAGGCAGGCAGGCAGAGGAGTCAGGCACAATCATGTAGGCAGGGGAGCAGTTAAGGGTGATCAGGCCAATAGGGGAGCAGTTGGTGGGGTGATGAGGCAGGCAGGCAGAGAGGTTAGGGCTGACCAGGCAGGCAGGGGAGCAGCTAGTGGCATCAGGCAGGCAGGCAGAGTAGTTAGGGGCGATCAGGCAGGTAGGCAGAGTGGTTAAGGGCAAGCAGGCAGGTGAGCAGTTAGGAGTGAGCAGTCCCACATTGAAGAAGGTGCAGGCCACACTGAGGGACACTTCCCCAATGCACAAATTTCATGCACTGGGCCTCTAATTTATTATAAGCTCCACCAAATATATACTAGGTATACTGGTTAATAATAGTGGATTTTGTAATCAAAGAAAACATGACAATTTCAAGAGAAACATCAAAAGTGCTTAATTCAAAGTAATGTCCATTGCTTGTTACAATTTCCCCCATCTTTCAGGTAATTTGTGGATACCGTCCCAATAGAACGTTTCTTGTTTTGAGGCAAACTATTCAGAGACCCAATTTTCCACTTCTTCATACATTTTGAAGTGCTGCTCAGAAAGTGCATATGCCATCGATTGGTAATCTGAAGCAGCAAGGTCTGCGAATACAGTGGGTGGGTTAATACTTCCCAGGCAAGATCTTTTAATTTGTCTTTAACTGGTTTTGAAGTGTGTGATGTTGCGTTATCTTGAAGCAAAATTACTTTGCTGTGTGTCCTGGCACATTCTAATACTTTTACCATCAAAGTGTGGTTCAAATTGATTATTTGTTTCAGTAGCGATCAGTATAAATGGTTTCACCTGGTTTTAGAGGCTCATAATACACCACACATTCCTGATCCCACCAAATGCAGAGCATTGTCTTCTTTCCGAAGCGATTTGGCCTTGCAGTCAATGTTGATGGTTGACCTGGATCAACCCATGATTTTGCACATTTGGGATTCTCAAAATATGTTCACTTTTCTTCATCGGTCACAATTCGATGCAAAAGACTTTCTTTCATGCCATTGAAGCAACATTTTATTGATGATTTTTTGATTTTCCATTTGTCTTTCCTTCAGTTGATATGGTACCCATTTTCCTTTCTTTAAAATTTTTCCCATTGTTTGTAAACGATCAGAAATTGTTTGCTGAGCAATGTTTATTCTTTCTGCAAATTGTTTTTGAGTTTGACACGTATCTTCATCCAATAATGCTTGTAATTGTTGGACTTCAAACTTTTTCGGTTGATCTGGACATTCTTTGTCTTTCACATCGAAATAATCACTTTTAAAGTGTTTAAACCAGCGTTCATAAGTATCTTGAGATGGAGCATGTTCACCATAAACTTCCCAAAGCTTTCAGCAGTACTTTTCTTCAAAATAAAGTAATGAATTATAACTTCCCGCAAATGCTCTTTTTTGGCACGAAACTGGACATTTTTAAGTATAAAAATATCTATGATATTAACGCCTTCAGCAAATTTGACATATGAAGTTTTGAAGCTTGTTGTCAATACAAAATAGCATACATAACAAATTGAATATATATAAACATATGTGTAACTCCATCTATTGAAAAAAATCTGCATTATTACATTATTAACTGGTACACCTAGTGTATGTGTGTGTGTGTGTGTATTCAGAAACAGAGATCAAGCTACCATACAATTTACTCTTTTAAAACTATAAATAATATTTAGTGTATATGCACTCTTGCATCCCTAGTCTAAAACAACCTTCATTTCAGAACAATAGCACACTACTTAAGTAAATTATTATATCACTGCTCCATTAAATATTATTCCATTATAAAAAGGGGTGATAGTTATGAAGAATAGAGAGAAATGTGGATGGTTATTACAATAAAAAAGATGCAAACACAACGTGTATGTATTGGATGTGGAGTAATTGGAACCCCTTGTACATGGCTTGTGGCAGCTGAAATTTGTAATTTGGAACATGATGTGAATTCACTACAAATGCTAAATCACATGCCTGCTGAATGACCCAGAAATCCCACGCCTGGGCATGGATCCAGGGGAATGAGTTTGTGTGTGTCCACTATAATGCATGCCCAAGAATATTCATGCCTGCTTTATTTATATATTCAAAACTTGGAGACAACCCAAGTATCCATCAACAGTAGAATAAATAATAGTGGTATGTCCATACATGTATTTACAAAGGGGCACTGCTCAGGAATAGAATAAGAATGAACTACTACTGCCCTCAGCATTGTAGATGCATCTCACATACATAACATAGAGCAAAATAAGCCAGGCATAAAAACAGTGCATGAAGCCTTCTGGAGTGCTAGGTAGATTCTACATCTCAGTCTATGTGGAGGTTACATGGTCTCATTGCATATGTAAAATCTATTGAAATGTGTGCAGAATATGTGCACTTTACCTATGTTATAACTCAATAAAACAATAAAAAAAGATATGCTCACTAGGATCATGACTATGCATAGGGATAGAGAGATTAGTAGTTGAATATTTGTTAAATAAGAAGCACTGAAATGCATGTTCATGTCAGTACTGTCAAATGTAACATGATGTTAGAGTAGTGACCCTTCTTACCGTTGAACTTGGCTAATATGAGAGGTTCAAGCCCCATTTATTAATATAAAGACATCAGTAGGGAAGACAATTACAAAAAAGATGTTAGATTGGTCCAGAGGTCAAGGAAGAGATAGAAATACATTCTTCAAGCAGTTGAATATAATTATGACAGTATTTATCCCATTATGATTTTTATTTGTGTTGGAGATTTATATCTATCCTCCTCCTATGTCTGCTGACTCTTTTGGCAACTACCTACTGCTCTTTGCATAGTTGCATTTCTTGGGAATGCTTTCAGGCCAGTGACTTTAGTTCCCCCAACAAAATAAAGAGAAGTAAGTTATTGTGTTCAATCAATTATCTGGCAAACAGTAAGAGAGAAACTAGAGGGAGGTTCCCCATGGTTGATGCATGCTGGTATAAGGAGAGGTGATGGGTTTTCTTCAGAGAACACACGATGCCTGAGAGCTTTTGGGAAAAGCAAAACAAAATGACAATCACAGCATGAAATCAACACAGCTATAGGTTTTTTGTGGTTTATCCTTGCAGTCCCAAAGTCAGTGATCAACTATATCATTCCATATGCCATACAATGACAAGTAGTGTTATATCTATACTAGAAGCCCAATGCATGAAATGCATGCACTTAGATTGGGGGGGTGTCTCTCAACCTGGCCTGCACCCTCTCACAATCTGGGAAGCCCTCAGGAGATGTCTGACTGACGGCTTAGGCCCACTCCCCTGGTGATCAGTGCAAGTCATAGCAACTGGTCGACTGGTTGACTGTCTGCTCCCTGGTGGTCAGTGCATGTCATAGGGAGCAGTTGAGCAGCCTTAGCATATCATTAGCATATTACATTTTGGTTGGTTGAATAGCCAACTGGACAACCAGACACTTAGCATATTAGGCTTTTACTATATAGGATGCCTCTAAACTAGGAGCCTGTATCATTGCATTTGGACTGCCTTTAGTAAATTGACAACTATCAAAATAAAAACTTGTATGAAGATGCATTAATTGTGTAGCTTATGCCAAGGAAATGGTTAGGTTACCCTTATGTCCAGAAGATACCCCCTCCTTTCCTGTTGGTCTGTGTCCCTGGTAGATGACCTCAAACAAAGCCCAGGCACAGGATTCAGGATTTGGACCAGGTTGACCTGGTATATTTGAGAGATCCCTCAAAGGATCCACACACATCAAGGAGAGGAGTGGATTTAAAGGAGAGTGAACTCTTAAGGTGTATTTGTAGTTCATGTTTTGTTTTTTTTTTGAGTAGTGGTATACAACCAAGGTCACCCAAGGAATATTCAGGATAAAATGTAGGAAAAGTCAAAAGGTATGGGTCTGGCAGGTCTGGTTTGGAAGGCAGAGTAAAAGCAGGATTCCAATAGGGGTGGATAATCCAAGTAGGTTTGGTGAGAGTAGTTCTCAGGAGGCCAACAAAGCACATCATTTGCAATTTTTTTTCTGATGTTCAGCTGTGATTACTAATTCTTGGAGAGAGAGTTCCCCTATGAGTGAATGCTTATTAGGCACTACTAGTCAGAGATAGCCAGCCATGGCAAATGCTGATGTTCCGTGGGTGCATCCCAGGCAGAAGTCTAAACTTTCAATGGAGTCTAGCATTTTGCTGGGGCTTGGATTTGTTAGGGTAGAGCCATTAAGAGCAATGAGCTAACCTAGGTCATGATTATGGGAATTTACAGATGTGATCTGATCTATAACCTTTAAAATTCACCCACTAATAGTGGTAGTAACAGTTCTAAGACTTAAGGACAATTTGACAAATTCTAGCGCAATTTAGGTCACAGAGGACCACTTCAGGTTTCACCCATTATGGTATAAGTTCATGAGGCTGATTTGCAAAGGGAGCATTTCTGTGATAAAGCATAGTGAAAATGCTATGGGCTGCTGGCTGAGCCTTAAGAATGTGTCATTCAACTCAGTGGATGTTTAGGAGAATTCCTAGAACAGCTATCTCTTCCTGGTGATGAAGACTTGCCTGGACTAATTAATCTTATTTTGCCTCTTCTTTTTTTTAAAATATATTTTTATTGATTTCAGAAAGGAAGTAGAGGGAGAGGGAGATAGATACATCAATGATGAGAGAAAATCATTCTTTGGTTGCCTCCTGCATGCCCCACACTGTGGATCAAGCCCACAACCCAGGCATATGCCCCAACCCAGGATTGAACCATGACCTCCTGGTTCATAGGTCAACACTCAACCACTGAGCCATGCTGGCCAGGCTATTTTGCCTCTTCTTCATGTTAGATTAGTGCAGTAAGACTGTTAGAGGCAGTTGGGTTAACTTTTGGATATGGTAGAGGGGGTGTTGAGGAAGAACTCAAAATAACTGCTTTGGAAATGGAAAGGCAAGCCTATAAATAGTTGTTCACTATTTCAATCTGTCAATTAAAATATATAGTGAAACCTCACCACTATAGTTCATTACCCAAAGGCTGGGGAGTTTGCTGCCAAGAAGACAATGGAACAGCATTTGAAAACACTAAGAAGGGGGTTCATCTCAGCATCTCTCAAATCATCTGTAAAATGAAGAGCTCACCTTCTAGCAATCACCTTCAAATGTACATACTTGTAATTTATGGTTCAAAGTAGGAGCTATGATATTTAAAGTAATCAGTGACTTGTAGCAAGTATATGTTGCTGGATAACCAACCACCCCAAAACACAGTGGCTAGAAACAAGTGTTTATTATGGGCTGTAGGTCCTTCTGTCAATTTGGGTGGCCTGGCTAGGGTGGCAGGTCTAAAATGACCTCACCCAAATGCCTTGGAGTTTGCTGGCTAACAAAGTGTCTCTCATCTTCTGCAAGCAAGCCTAGGCTTATGCACATGGCAATGACATGGATCTGAGAAAATAGATTACTACAAGGGCTCAGAATTGGCACATTCTCAGGTTTGCTGTATTCTCTGGGCTAGAACAAGTCACAAGAGCAGCTGAAATGGAGAGAAATTAGACTTGACCTCTTGATAAGAGAAGTTTCAAAGTTATATTGCTTTGAACTTGGATCTAGAGAAGAATAAACAATTGGGATTATTTTTGCAATCCACTAATGCAGCGGGTTTCAACCTGTGGATCGAGACCCCTTTGGGGGTCGAACAACCCTTTCACAGGGGTCGCCTAAATACATCCTACATATCAGATATTTACATTTTGTTTCATAACAGTAGCAACATTACAGTTAGGAAGTAGCAACAAAAATAATTTTATGGTTGGAGGTCACCACAACATGAGGAATTGTATTAAAGGGTTGCGGCATTAGGAAGATTGAGAACCACTGAGAACCATTAGTGACTAATGTCTCTTCTAAGAATGGCTTTTAACTAATGATTTGTTAGTTTGTTTGCCTTTTCAATGAATATGCACTTAAACTAGTTTTGCAAAGTGCTTTGCAGGATGTTAGAAGCCCAGGTACCAGGAAGAGAGAACAGTTTTACCCTTTGGGAGATGCCTGTACATAGATATTTTAAATAGTAATTTCATTGGGAATAAAGAAATAATCTATAGTTCAAAAAGTTAATTTTTAAAAATTTAGTTTTAAAACCATGATTTTTATATCACTCTTATGACAGCCTTCAAGGTTGGAAGGTTTTGGGGAAAAACTCAGGTATTAAGTCTGACATTCTGGGGTTTATGCACCAAGTCCGTCACTTTATGGCTGTGTGACTTGGGCCACTTACTTAAACTCCCTGAAATCCAGTTTCTTTATCTGAGAAAGGGAGACAGTAAGACCTTCCACGTAGCTAATGTCAATATTAAATGTGATGATCCCCAGCTCAAAGCCTAACTCATGTCTAGGTAATATCCACCAAATGAGAAGCACAATTATTACACCCCCACCATGTACTACATCAGCACACATAAAGAAGCCAGGCTTGGAAAATGTGCTTTCAATAAGACAGTATGTAAAGATAGGAAAGTTAAGAGCATAGAGCCGACAAAAACTAAAAAATCTCCTTTAGTTGAAAAGCTCATCCTTCTCATTTAGAAAATTATATTGGAAAAAGGCGAACAGTATTTAAATTGTGGTACTGACATTTCCTTCCTAGTGTTGTCTTCAGGGGAAGGCAGGGTCACCAAGAGCCAGAATGGGGCATTCTGCTCTCATTTCTGAATGGCACTGCAGCATTATTTATTCTGGCAGAACTGCCACTGTGCCCAAATGACAGGCACAGAGGAGCATAATAAATACAGATTTGGTTAACTCCATTGAGCAGGACAGGTTATCAGGGGGTTGAAAAGAGGCCAAATGCATTTCCCCAGTTAGAAATGAAACAAGAAGGCAGGCATGGCTAGCAATGCAATGAGTTATTTGCTTTGTATAAAATATACAAGATTTAGCCTCTGCACTCCTGACCCAAAAAACAACTAGAAAAGTAGAATTCTAGAGGGTTTTGATTAGCCTTATAAATCACTGAATTTCTTACACTATTTGTTGAATATATTTGGCTCTCAAATAATATTTGCAAATCACACAATAGTCATTATCAAAAAGGAAAAATCAACTACTAAAAGTGCCATATTCTCATAGATATTGACAAATATCTCATAGTCTCATGACAAATATTATTTTTATCCCATTTCCTGAAAACATGTACTTAAGAAAAAAGCATATATATATATATATAACTTCAATAAGCTATATTATTCTTGAAGTAATTTATCACATTATTATGATCAATAATTAACTTTAATCATTATTGTGTCCAGAGTATATGGTAATTTTTATAAAAAGCATGGTAAATTTTAACCATTATTTTGTATTTATTATTTGGTCATTTAAAATTACATTTTGGTGTTATAATATATGTAATGCTTTGGTCAATCTCTAATCTTGTTTATCATTCTGAATCCTTCTGTTTAAAAAAAATGAATCTCTCAAAATAATGAAAAACAAATATATTATTTCAGAGAAAAGATTCTTAGCTCTTTAGGAAATCATGCATATGGGTGTTTTGGTAAGGAAATGAAGCAGAAGGAGAATTATTTAGAAAGAAGGTTTGTCTCAGTAATTTTGCTAACTTGTATAGTTTGGTTGTCATGGCAATGTTCACCATGATTTAAATAAGTCTATGCAGAAATAGAAGTCACTTATATTATATACATAAGAATCAAAGAAATCTCATTATTTAATGGGGTGAAATTCCCGACTTCAGATTAGGAGAGAAAAACATGGTGTGTCAAATTTATCTTTCTAACAAGCTGCTTGTTATTTTATCTCTGAAACAACATAAAAACAAAATATTTAGAGCTAAACAACAAAGGAAGCGCTGCATAGAAAATGTCTGGAATGCACTAAGTAGGTACTTAGGAAATTCTTTATAGACTCAGGGTCAACCAAATCATCAGAAAATCTGAAACAAACACTACACTCAGGAAGTCAGAAGAAAACAGAATAGTAAAATTCAAAGAAAGTCAAAACAAGGATATAATAAAGCTGCAGAAATTAATAAAAACATAAAAATGAGAAATGACAACAAAACAAAATGTGGTTTTTTGAAAAAAAAAATCCTTATAGGCAAATTTCAAGTTAGACTTATCAATGAGAATGGAGCAAAAGCATAAGTAAACAATAGCAGGAATGCAAAAGGGTCAAATGACAGCTAGAAGACAGATTAAAGGATTATAAAATGATGCTGATTTATTTGATGAATAAACTTAAAATCTTAAAGTGCACAATTTTCTAGAAAATATAAATGACAAAAAAGTAATCTGATTGACTCATAAACTTTAAAATAATTAGTATTCAAAATCAACCCATTCCTACCTCCCAAAAGGTTTTAAGGAGAGTTTCACTGGACATTGAAGGAGCATATCATCTTCATTTAGTGCAAACCATTTTAGAAAAATCTATCCAATTTATTTTTAATATAAACCTGACAGCAAAGGATTATGTAAAAAATTTATAGAACTCATTTCACTAATGAAAATAAATGCAAACTTCCTTAATAAAACTAGAAAATTAAATCTACCACATTATGACCAAATAAGGTTGACACTGTAAATGAAGAATTACTCAACATCCAATAATATACAACAATACAATTTGCCACCCAAGCAAAGAAAAGGAAAGAATCATTATAATAACCTTAGTAGAGAAAGGGAAAACATTAGATAAAAATTTACTTCCATGATTGAAGATACTCAACAAAGATTATCTATTGAAACTCTAAGTGAACAGATTACATAATGGCAAATATTTAGAAGCATTACTTGAAATTGGAAACAAGACAAGAATATCTACTCTCGCCACAAATTCTCAACATTGTACTCGCAGTGATAGCCAATGCAATAAAATAAGAAGAACAAATAAGAGACATCAGAGAAAACGAAGAGAAAAAAATAATTATGATCATAAAAATAGTAAGATATTATACAGGAAAATTCTTAGAACTAATAAGAAAAGTCAGCAGGGTTTCTGAATATAACATTAACATATGAAACTCAAGATTGAGTATCCTAATAAATAAATTAAAATGTAATAGAAAAATAGCACTCATCATAGCAAGAAAAAGCACAAGCATACAGAAAAATTTTAAATAAAAATGTGTAAAAGATTGATTACAAACATAAACATTATTTAAAGAATAAAAGAACACAAGAATAAACAGAAATGCAGTTATTTGTGGGGAGAATAATCAACAGCCTAAAATGGCCAACTCTCTCCATATTAATCTGTAAATGTATTTTTAGTCAACATTCCAAAAGAATTTTTTATGGACTCAGTCAAAGTGATAATAAAATTCAATATAAATATATATATATATATATATATATATATATATATATATATATATATAATAAAAATAAGAACTTATAAAAATTTACTTATTAAAACAATATGTTATTGTTACAGTTTCAGATTAAAAATCAGGAGGGGGTGAAAAAACATTTCTAATAAATGAGGTAGGGATAATTGAATATCTGACTAAAATATAAAATTATCTCAATTCTTCATATAGATACAGATAAATACCTACTGTACTGAAAATCTAAACGTTTATTAGAAAAAAAAAGTAAGATGATCTTGGAGCAGAAAAATACTGTCTATGATAAATAATGTCACAGGGCAGTGTGTGACCTGCATTGCCATGGTCAGCTTCACTTATAATTAGGAAACTGAACATTAACGCCCTCCCTGAAATTTTGCCACTTAATTAAATACCCCAGAGAAATTTTAAACACGCATCTCATGAGCCACGTATGACGATACAACACTGTTCGTAATTGTGAAAAAAATGACAAGAGGCTTCAGTGCTCATCACGAGGGGAACATGAGAATATTGCACTTTCTTCGTCCAAGGGAATTAGTGCAGCAGTTAGAAGGAATGAATTAACTCTGTAGGTATCAATATTATTAAGTATCCAAAAACATGGGAAGTTAAAGAAGGAAGTTCAGCATAAAATGTACTGTGTGATAGCATATTTTTAAAATTCTTAATGATTCACAATGTTATATAGCTGTTATGGAAAATCAATGTCTAGACCAAAACAAAAAAAAAAGGCAACTAAATTGTGGAAAGTTTACACAGAATTGACGCTATTGCTGTCTCTGGGGTGAAAAGAAGAGGGATGAACCTATGCCAAACAAAAAGAAATTCAGCTTTCAGCTACAAGCCTATTTCTTTTATATTAATAAAAATTTGAAGCAAAAGTAGCAAATGTTAATAGTGCAAGTTCTAGACAGCGGTAAGTGGCTTGCCTATACCCCCTTGTACTCTTTTTTATATAAAATCTATTCCCCAAAATTAAGAGTTAATGAAAAAAAAATGTGTTAAATAGAAACAAAAAACAGACAAGTCTGCTTTTATTTCCTCACAATAGCAGAGCAGGTGATTTAGTATTTTTATAAGGTATTTGGGCAATATTAATATAAATGTATCTATTAAAATTAAGTACTTTACATATCATTAATAAGGTAATATACGAAATATATTTTATCAACTCTTAACCATTTATGAGCTGATTGGTTAGATTTTTACATTGTGATCTTTCTTGCAGAAATATTTACTTATTTATAATTTCAACCAAAGAGCTTAAATCTTTATAATTATTTCATTAAAGTGCTGAGGGAGAACGTTAAAACTAATAAGTAAATTAAATATTTGATTTTTAATCTGATTTACAAATTCAATCCCTGCTTCAGAAGCAAGCTTCACATAGTTCCCAGTTTTGTTTTGTGTCCTTTAAATGAGAACAGATGATCTCTATGACATTTCTTAAACTTTAACAGCAATTTATTATATATATATATATATATATATATATATATATATATATAGACAGAGAGAGAGAGAGAGAGAGAGAAAGAGAGAGAGAGAGAGAGAGAATATGAGATTTTATTTAGAATCCCCAAGTGATGTTAAATATATCATATGGTCAGATGTTTTCTTTGGGAAATTAATCTCTTATTATCAAAATAACAGTGAAAAAACATTTAATCTCTAGATGTTTTATTCTTATTTCATTCTCCTTTAGTTTATCATTTAGAATAAATTTCTTTAACTTATTTCAGCTTGAAAAACCTGAGGGGCATTGCAAACTCTTTCACACTGTGATTCCTTGAGTGTTATGGGAAAGATGCATATGGTTGGGCAATAATAATTAAATTAATTTTAATATTCCTTTGTTTTATAATGGTCACTGAGCCCTGTCCCACCCCATACTCTTTAGAATCGCTCCAGATCATCTAGTCAAATAATGTGGATAGTTTCAAAGAGCAGAAACTCTTAAGTCTAGAATTAGGTGATAATTATACAGTACAAGTTCTATTCTATAGTGAGTGGGGGGAGGGGGATGCAAACATTCTGAAAAATCATGTTGCTATTTTTCAAAAAAAAAAAAAAAAAAAGACTTTCCTAAACATCTGACTCAAGAAAGAGAGGACCATGGCCCACTTAAACTTTCCCATTGAAAGAAATGATGACAAACACATATGAAAAGGAAAAGTGAGCTGTCTGTAAGGAAGCATGGCAGGGAGTACGTAATGAAATCTTCTGAGATGATCCAATCCCAGTAATGGACAATTTTCCTCACCTGGGATGCTCCCAGAGACTACCCTACTAGGAGGAGATCAATCTTTAAACTTCTAACTCAAAGCATTAACCTGCCCAAACTGACCTTACTTCTTTGCAAAAGATAAAACAAATTATACTTTTATAAGGACCATTTATAACTATTGATGGCTACATTCAAGTCCTTTTAAAAGTCATAGGTGGCATCTGATATATATATATATATATATAATCGGTTACATAATTTAAGAAGAAAATGATTACATGCACAGTCACATTCACACCGTACATACACATATGCACAGACTCCTAATTTGAATTTTAGGCTCATACATTTTATAAAACATCAGGAGATGGTGCAGAAGTAATGACAAATCCCCCTGCACAGAAAACAAAGAACCCACGGGTGACATGTGAAAACTGTCGTAGGATTAGGTAAAGTATTTATAGGTGATCTGTGGGAATAGTGTCGTATAAATGGTAATCCAAGAGATATTTTTAATGGCTACACTAAAAGATGCTCCCTCCTTAGCACCAACTTTAGGCCCTAAACTAAGTCACTCTTGCTAATGGACAGGATCCATGAGGAATACTTAGTTATAGCTGAAAAATCTAATCTACTAAAAATAATCCTACAAAATAGATTCGCCTGCCTACTGTCATAGTAGTGTTTTAAAAATTATGTTAATCATCGTGTAAGAGATATCTCAGTAGATATTTTATTTAAATTTTTATTGTTGACACTATTGCAGATGTCCCCCATCAGTGTATGTTTTTTTTTATATAAATTTTATCTAAAATTTAAAAAGATATCTGGAGACTATCAACCATGTTGGAGTTATTAATTCAGGATTTATTAAATTTTTAAATCAAGAACTTGAAAAATTATTATAGCTCAGATACATTGATTCTTTTTTTAATTGGGAAGGGAGCCTATTAATCCTGAAAAATTACATAAAAAGTGTGTGTGTGTGTGTGTGTGTGTGTGTGTGTGTATGCCATTCACTGGCTTCTCAAATTGGACTTTGAACTAAAAAAGGTTGAGACACACTATAACGTTTTGGAAGTACATTGAATGCTATCTCATTGCATCAATGGAAACAAAAATATAGAAATCTTAAGAAATGTGGTGATTGCTTCAATATAAACAAAAATACTCTCTTCTCTTTAAAAACCCTTGGAAAATCAACAAACAAGTGCATATACCACTAACTATCCAAAACTAATTGTATATATACTGAACTCAGTAGAAGGAAGCTATGAACAATTCTCACATGGAAGCGTAAGCCACATACAGACTTAACCCAGTTAATTCCCTTCCCTTTCATTTCAGAGCACCAAGGTGAAGATCAGCCCTCCCCTGCCATTCAGTGAGACTTCAGGCCAATACAGATTATCCAACATGCTGACACGGGGTTGCTTTCTTAAACCAGCCTGCAGAATTCTTCAAGGCTATAATGATTTTTCCCTACATGAATTATTTCCTCTCTCTAATTAAGGAAGAACAGCAAGTTTCACCTACTGAAAAAGTACAAGTTTTCTGAACATGAATATTACATGGCTTGCTAAGATCTGACTTGTGCAGATTTAATGTTGTCAGAGTGGAGTGGAATGTGCTCACCTGGCACACAGGACCTTAAGTTTACTTTCTACTGAACCTGTTCTTTTTTCTCATTTCAGAGTGTGAGTCATTAGTTGTGAGTCTCTGGGGAGCTGAATCCCACTGTTACCATTGCCATCCTTTGCAATGACCTCAGTCAGACTGTTGGGGAACACATAAATCATTTTTTAAATGTGCTGATGGAAATCTTTCTGGACCCCTAGGATATTCATTATTCACTAATGAAATGATCTTCCTTAGAATCAAAATACGTGAATTTAGAAACAGGATAAGTTGCAAAAATATTCTACTGATAATTTCAGGATGTAAATCATTGAATTGATATGCAAATTTTTAAAAACTTCTAAAGAATATAATTTCAACCTCTTCCTAAACAGCCTATCTTTCTCAGTGGTATATGTTTAAAATTTTCTTCTGTTATTTAAGTCTACATTATATTGGATTGGAGAGGAAAGGTTTCATAGTTTGAGAAATTCCGTAAGTGATATTTTTTAATAGCCTTCTTTTCTCTCTCCATAATCGATCTCAAATTAGGATCAAAGGTTCCTGAGAGGATGGCCCCCGTCTCCCAGTGAAAGAAATTATTACTTTCATATTTAAATCCTAGAAACCTCATTCCAATTTAACCTCCTTCTCCCACCTGTTCCCAAATATCTAGAGGGTCCCCATCTCTACAGATCCCGAGGTCCCTGTTCATCTATTGTGTCCTCCATCTTGTAGCCTCTTCCTTAGTCCAGGCACCACTTACTCATCTGTCCTCGGTTAGTAACTGGTATCCATGTGATTTTTACATTAAAAAAAACCCCTACTGGTCAGGCAATATCATGATTCCTAATGCATGTGGACCGGATTTTACAATAATCAAAGACCACACACTGTGCCCTGGACTCGAGTCAGGCATTCTGCGCACGTGTCATAGGTGTGACATAAGAGAAAGAGGGAGGAGTGTGGAAACTGATTCATGCAAGTCCATTATCATTGCTGACTACAAAGCAACACTGAACAAACATAGAAATCACTCCTGACGCCCTCGTCATGTATGTCAACAGCATTATTCCTATCTCTAGAGAACAACATATTTCCTTCAGCTGCTAGTCTCCAACACAAACGAGATCACTGAATCAAAAGTAAATGGAAGAGACTAGGCTCAACATGTCGTCCATCTGCATGTTTTCACAACCCTCCTTTCTCCACAGATAAACCAGGAAGGCTTCTTCCAGCCATAACCACCATGGTTTCACTGTAGCAACCATTCCGCTGTGTCAGGCCCTGTGCTGAAAATTGTGTGCGTCATCTCATTATCCTCAGCTAACCCTGGAACCAAGTGCTTGCAACCAAGTGTCAAATGAACGGGCTTGGATACATGAGAGCTCACGATGAAAAGTAGTTGCAGTGAAATAGAGGTTTCGGTATTTAAGGGTATTCAGAGAACTCTCCTCCCAACATCTCTATAGCTCGTCAAAGCTGAATGTAACTAATCATAAAGTTTTTAAATGTTTATGTTTAGCTCAAGTAAAATGTTATAAGGATGTAATATACTATAACCACATTAAGAAACTGAGAGTTCAGTGATAAAAAATAATTGATATGTAGGCTTAAAACTCAATTTATTTACTGTATTATACCTGCATGTCAACTATGTTCCCAAAAATGTGGATATCAGGACATGTAGACATAAACAAATGAATGGATGAATCCATACAGAAATAAATAAATAACCACCAGTCCCTCTCCTCTGGGTTATCTCTTAAACTTCATTTATGACTTTCAATCCATTTATTGTTAAGGTGTTTCTAATGGTAAAAAGGAAAATGTTCCACAGGTTATATTTCTCAGGTGTCCCCATAAATACAAGCCACTGTATTCAGAACTCATGACAAAAATTAAGCTGATTAAACTGTAGTTTTCAGTGTCTGAAGACATTTACAGAACTCTCTAAGTTTCTACAAGCCCGCTGCCTGCCCAAGACTAGAGAAGTTTGTACCAAAACTCTGGTGAAGATGTCAATTCAGGAAAAATAAAATGTAATTTAACTTTGATAATTCAATGTCAGGGATGCGTGTTATATTATGAAACTGGTCCAATTTTAGAACTCACAAAAACCACCACTTTTTTAAAAATGTAAGATATTCATTACACTTTAATAAGACTCTCCAACCACTTATCTCATTTCAGAATCACAGGGATGATTTCCTTTATAAAACCTAAATGCTGTTTAGTGCACAGCTTTGGTTTAGCCATTATAAAAAGTGAGCCACTGAACTATCCACAACTCCTCAAGGCACTGTCTCATTCCCAATGCCCTGTCAATCCAGAGAAATCCTGGCCAAGAGGCACACCTGGAAAGGTTCGGGGAAGCAAGCCCTTTGTGGTGTGCACTTCTGCCTGGTGGACTGCCCTGTATAATGGGTGACAGTGGGAGTAGGTGGAGTAGGAATGACTGCACTTCTCATTTCTTGAGGACGTTAGGAGGAGAGGTCCAGCACTGGGAATCTATGAAGAAGCCAAGAGAAGGGTTAGGGATAACTATCTTTCTCACCAGAAAGCTTCAAATATCTGGAAGCCAAGGCACCCCTCACTCCCTTGTTCCTGTCCCTATTTCCTGGGAGAGCCTAAGGCACAGCCTGCAAGCTGAGGTGCAGAAGCCTCCCTCACTCCTTTCCTGGAGACAGTCAGCTGCCATCACAGGCCTTCAACATGGAGAGGGAGAGGAGAACTCTCACCTTTGAATGCTATTAATTTCTGTTCAAATACTGGATATTTGGGGACTTAAAGGATTTGTGGAACTGTGATTTATTTAAAAATGAGCAGAAAAGTATTGGGACCTACCCATGCTTTCTCCCAGGGTCAGAAAAATATCCTCGTTAAGATATTTTGAAAGAAGGTAAGGCATAAGAAGAACATGTTTTCATTTCAGTGAAAGTCACACTTGTTTAATAAGTGGATATCCTATCTAATAAAAGAGTAATATGCAAATTATGCATCACACCGTCACAAAGATGGCAGCACCCAGTCTAGCTCAGCCCCACCTCTGAAGTGGTCAGGCCTATTAGCCAGGCAGATGGCAGGGGAGGCAGGGAGTCTGAGGGGCAGAAGAGACAATCACAAGGGGTTGGGGGTCCCCTGCCCAGGCCAGAGGCCTCAGGCATGGGCAAGGGCAGAGCCAGTGATCAAAGGGCCAGGGGCGGAGCCTGTGATCGCAGGGGTCTGGGCATCAGTGGAGCCGGCAAAGTAGGGGCCTAGGGGTCCCCTGCCCAGGCTGCAGCCTTGGCCAGAGGCTGCCAGTGGGGCAAGGGCAGAGTCAGCAATGGCAGGGGGCAGGATCTGAGCCGGTGATCGCAGAGGCCTAAGCTCTGTGAAGCCAGCGATCGGAGGGGCTTGGGGGGTCTTCTGCCTTGGCAAAAGAGTAATATGCAAATTAACCCTCACTCTGTCACAAAGATGGCGGCAGCCAGGGAACTGTAGTGAGGCAGGAGGCTTTCATTGCCCTGGCGATGGAGGAAGTCAAGATTCCCACCTTCCCTGCAGGCCCTGAGCTCACTCCAGGCAACAAAGTTTTAGTTACAGAAGGTAAATAAAATCAAGACACTTGCTTCCAGCCAGCAGCTTTGAGCAGGACCAAGGCAACAAAGTTTCAATTATAGAAGTTAAATAAATCCCAGATACCTGCTTCCAGCCTGCAGCCATGGCCAGCCTGAAAATGGCCCTCAGATCCTCACCCAGGCTGGCCAGGCACCCCAGTATAGACTCTCTACCCTGAAGGGGCTGTGGCCAGCCTGAAAACAGCCCTCAGCCTTTCACCCAGGCTGTCCACACTCCCATGGGGTGAGGGTTCCCTCTGGGGGGTTTGACCAGCCTGCAAACAGCCATCAGCCCCTCACCTAGGCTGACCAGGCACCCCAGTGGGGACCTCCTCCCTGAAGGGGCTGTGACCAACCTGCAAACAGTCATCAGCCTCTCACTCTGGCTGGCCAGGCACCCTAGAAGGACATCCTTCAGGACAAACCAGCCAACCCCCACCCATGCACCAGGCCTCTATCCTTTATAACAAAAGGTTAATATGGAAATTGACCCTAACAGCAAAACCACTGGGAATGACTGGTCACTATGATTCACACTGACCACCAGGGGGCAGACACTGAATGCAGGAGCTGCCCCCTGGTGGTCAGTGCACTCCCACAGGGGGATCTCTGCTCAGCCACAAGCCAGGCTGATGGCTGCCAGTACAGCGGTGGTGGTGGGAGCCTCTCGCGCCTCCTCAGTAGCGTTAAGGATGTCTGACTGCAGCTTAGGCCTGCTCCCCACTGGCAAGTGGACATCCCCCGAGGGCTCTGGGCTGCCAGAGTGATGTCTGACTGCCAGAGTGATGTCTGACTGCCATCCCCTGGGGAGCAGGCCTAAGCCAGCAGGTGAACATCCCCCAAGGGGTCCCAGACTGTGAGAGGGCACAGGCCGGGCAGAGGAACCCCTCCTCCCCCGAGTGCACAAATTTTTGTGCACCAGGCCTCTAGTATCAAAATAAGTAATAATGAAACTACATGTTTAAAAAATTGCAAACAATTCTGTTTATAATGTTGATACAATAAAACATTCTTCTTGTGGTCAACACATATTGTCCATGTTTCTCTATCTTTTTTAAAAAGTTTATAATTTTATTAAGAATAACAAATGCTTAGGAGTAAGCCTTTTCATTTTAAATGTTATAATAAAAACAAGAAACTAAAATTACCAAATGAAAAAGAACTTTTATCATAATAGGCAAAATAAACCATGGAAGAATAGAAGTGTAAAGGACATTTATTCAGAATTTTATCTATGCCACAAAGTTCAGTTTTAAAATATATTTTTATTGATTTCAGAGAGGCAGGGAGATGGAGAAAGAGATATAAATATCAATGATGATAGAGAATCATTAATCGGCTGCCTTTTGCATATCCCACACTAGAGACTGAGTTTGCAACCCAATTCAGGCATGCGCCTGGTTCATAGGTCAACCCTCAACCACTCAGCAACACCAGCAGGGCACTTCATATTTAAAGTGCTGCTATTCTAAAATACTGAGGTGAGACCCTGAAAGGACCTACTTTGACAAAAATAAAGGAGTTGACAATCCTACAGTTTTTACATTATATCTGCTTGTGTCATGACTGACGAGAGATGAGGGCACCTGAGAAGCAGGGGAATCTTAAAGCCGCAGGACACTATTTCCTGATCAATAAGCTAACCTAATGAGGAAAAGAGACCCTGGCTGTCAAACTCAAGATTCCTGAGAATGAGGCGACTGTAGCATTGGTCTGACTGCAATGCGGAAAGCATGGGAGGGAAGGCGTCTCCTTGGGGAGAAGGGTCGCATCCCTGGGCAGCGACAAGACCACACACATATCCTTTTATTTATGGAAGAAAATCTGGCCAGCGAAGAATGGGATAGAAGGTCAGTGCCCCCGTGTCCTCAGTGGTTGCCAATTTTCCACATATGAAGATGTAGGAATCTATGTGGATCTCCCTGTGGTTTGAACATGTGACTGTTTATACCTACACTGTGTGTCAATGTGTGTCCTTGACCATTCACAGAGGAGTGGAGGCTGAATAACTCTAGAAAAGTCAGATCAAAGTGAACCACTCATTCATTTTCTCTAGAAATTATTTGATATTTAAAATCACCTTGTAATTATTAAATAGTTTTAAACAAATAGAAGGTATTTTGTTGTTGTTGTTGTTAGTATTATTCCCTTTTATCTGCTTAGATAATAAGTTGCAAGTAAGTTAAAACAAGTGTCAGTGTGTGTCTATTTTGAAAAGCCCTGACCACTAGTGGAATAAAAGCTGCCAGCCAGCCCTAGCTGGTTTGGCTCAGTGGATAGAGGGTCGGACTGAGGACTGAAGGGTCCCAGGTTCGATTCTGGTCAAGGGCACATGCCTGGGTTGTGGGTTTGATCCCCAGTTGGGGGCATACAGGAGGCAGCCAATCAATGATTCTCTCTCATCATTGATGTTTCTGTCTTCCTCTTCCTCTCCCTTCTTCTCTGAAATCAATAAAAATATATTTAAAAAATAAAAAAATAAAATAAAAGCGGCCAGCCAGTTGGTCTCCAGCTGCAGCATTTTGTGCAGGCAGCCTGCACCGAACTCAGAGCCCAGGCCCATGGCCGCACGGGGCTGGTGCAATTTTCACGTTAATCTTGCTGATTCAGCTTTGGCCGGGCAAACATGGCAAACACTGCTGTGGTCCTAATTAACTAGATGTCAACGTCCGCATTATACCCCATGATTTTCATTTAGAAGCAACCCCATTGGAAATCTAGTTAGAGGAAGTAGAGTCTTTTGACATATATAATATTGTTAATATTGTACCAATTTTGCTGTAATCCAGGAAATGAATCCAGCATTCCAAGACCATATATTTCATCTGCTGTAATTCCACTTGTTTTTCCTTTATTACTTTATTCCCTTTATATTTTATTTCTGTTTATTTTTGCTTGAAAAATTTATAAAAATAGACAGAATATAAAAATACTTCCCTTCAACATCAAGGGAGCTTGCCAACTTTAACCATAGGGATACATATTTATTTATATTATATAATCTTTTTTGACATTATAAAATTTCCACAAAATTGGAGATTCATAAACTATAAAAACCTATTCTAAGTTTATCCATATTTCAATACCTTTCTATGACTTTGGAATGGGTCTGTAAATCTGCAAAAACTTAAACTTTCCATGAATTTCAATGAATTAGAAATACGGAAAACATAACCTTCCTTTGCATTTTTTCAGGATTTAAATTTGGGTGACCCATGGGAGGAATAGGGAAGAGAGAATGGGAGTTACGACTCAAATGAGAATACTGTATCTTAGAAGTTAAACTTATATTACATTAATTCGTTTCTAATTTCCCACTAATCCCTGTCCTTGCTCATTTGCTTAGTAAATAATTTTAAACAATAAAACTAATATCATAAATTTACACATTGATACAATGATAAGATTCCTACTCAACAGGAAAGAATGTGTTTTCCAAGGTTTATGTTTATATATTTTTTTTCTCTGTGTGTGTATAGTCAAAAATCTAGACTACACATGTTTCCAATTATATAAATTTAAGACTCTCTAAGATTTAAATGTCAAGTGGAAATTTTCTAAAAGTTTCTATGTGCAGCTGGATTTATATATTACTTTTTCAAGGTCAACTTCAGCAGAGCTGCCAATCATGTTATGCAAGATGCATTTGGTACACTTAGCATATTAATATCATTCTGTAAGTAATCTTGATATGTAAAGGAAAGTCAAAATTATCTGACAATAAGCAATAACAAAATAAAAATCCTCACTGTACCAAATACTAAAGTATGGCTGCTAAAATATAAATAATACTATATTTACCCTTAAATCACAGACTGCATATTTAATCTGCTGATCATTGCAGTGGGAATGATCATTATACATTATAATGAGAATTTCAGCATCCCTTTGTTCTTGAAATCTTCTGAGATGACTATATTTATTTAGAAACTTTCCCATAAATACATGTTAATTATAATGTTTTCCAAGAAACCTCTAAAGGCAGCAATTTTCAGGCATTTGGTAAAGGAATGTATACAGACAACTAAGACATTTTCAAAAGGTTTTATTCAAAGACTAGAGGCCCGATGCACAAAATTCGTGCAAGGGGCTCAGCCCTCGCAACCCCAGCTTCATCTGGAAGGTCGTCTGGATGGTTGTTCTGCTGTTCAATCCAATTAGCATAATAGGTCTTTATTATGTAGGATAAGAATGTGTAAAGTCTTCTGGATGCAATTTTGCTTTCCATGATCTCCTCAAGGTCATTATTAGTAACAAGAATATTAACAAAGTTTTCCATTGACAAGATGCCATGGAGATCTATAATTTTTAAATAATCAAATAGTCCTGAATAGCTTCTTCTTGAAGATGATTAAGGCTATGCATGAAATGATTACCATAGAGACCCTTCATCTAGTAATCCATAAAATATGTGAAGAAAACAGGAAGAATTGCTGATCTGAAATGCACCACCAAATTGGTTCCGAGACAGACATGGGTTCTCCAACAAACTTAACTGCTTTAGAGATTCTTGAACTGTCTTCATCCTAGATTTAAACACCTTTATACTTACTGGTGCTCCAAACACACTATATGCCTTCAGTCCAGAGAGAATGTTTGTGTATCTCTATACATGAGAGATGATTTGATTAATTCATCTATGTGCCTGGGGTGGGGGGATGGAGTATTACATCTTTATAAATAGTCAATAAAATCCTTCAACTTGTTAAAATGTTTTAAGAATAGTTTAATTTATGGGTCACACTGGATTGTAAAGCATATTTAAGAAGTGAGACTTTTAAAGTTATCTATGACACCAGAAACCAGTATCCATCAATCTTACCTGCTAGGTTCATCTTGACTGTGGAGGCAACAATTCATGCTATTCACCAAAAAGCTAAACAAGCGACTGTACAAGGACTTGGCCAGGAGATCCCGGTAAAATTCAGCCATCTCTATAGTATGCCGCCGTGTGATCATATCCCCTGGAATAGTGGAGAGGAGAGGAGGCCTAAGAACAAGAGTTTCTCTCATTGAAAAGCAAGTAAAACTGTGCATATCCTATTCATCCCTCACCCACTTCCAAGCCTCAGGAGATGTTGAAAAATATACCAAGATTCTAATAAATGCAGTCTCCGTCAATTATTACATAACATGTTTCCCTTACACGTGTCATATACGTTGCATCTTGTTTGTTACAATTGTTGACCACAGCTTTTGACCTTTTGCAGACTGTTAATTTCCTTTCTCTTAGGGAACCAACTCTTTGAAGGGCCCCTCTTAACAAGTTCCCTGCTAACAGCTCACTGGTTTGGATACTGAATCATCCCCAAGGCATTTGGAAACCTGGCCATCTGGAAAATTAGTCATATTTTAAATATTTTCAAAGAAATGATCCAACTAACTAAAATGTGGGTCTGGATGTGGGAACTAAATTGGGCCTTAAGGGAGAAATTTCTGTGTCATTCTCAAAGAGATGGCAATTGAAACCTTGAATAATAAGATTTTTAGAAGAGAACAGACGAGAAAAGAAAAAAATAAGTGAGAATTATTTGGAATTGAGCCTACGACAGCACTTATGCTAGAGAGTGGAGATGAAATGGGAATGTCATAGTCAAACGTTGTAGCCTTGGTCAACCTGGCTAACCACTGCAACTCAGGCTGAGGAGGGAGATAAATGATAGGGTGAAGACCATGTGAAAGGAGGGTTAAGCTGTTAATCACAGAAATGCACATAAGGGAGCAGAACTGCTTCAGCGACTGGTTGAAATCAGCAAGCAAACAAACAAAACAGCAGCAGATAATTGAGAATCAGGGAGCTACACGTTCAAGGCCATGGGGATGGAACAACACACAACAGCAGTGAAAGCAGTGCGCCATCTATGATATTATAGAATTGGGGTCTCTAGAGTCAGCATGATTACAGCCTCTAATGCAACACCCACCTGGCAGGTGTGTCAGGAGATGAGGGCAAGTATATGGAGAGGAACCTGCATATATTAAATTATAGATACTAATGGAGGGTTTCATTTCTTGTTAAGAAGTCAGGAGAGAAAAAAAACAATGCAAGTGGATAACTCCAAGAAACTTAGTATGGATGGATGCAAGAACAGCAGTGAGAAAATGACTAAAAACCAAGCATAAAAGTTGGGTATGACCCAAGTAATAAAGGACCTCTTGTGCTGTCCTCAAGTGACAAGCTAAATTCTAAAGATGTTGAAAAATCTTTCAAAGACTGTTCCCATGGATGAAATTCTGTTTGCAGAAAGCTTATACCTGAAAGCAGTGTGGAAAGAAGGCAACATGAGATGAGGAAAAGATAAAAGATGAAGGAGACTGTCCTGCCATAATCTGGGGAAGGAATGATAAATTGAGGAAATGGTGCTAGAAATGAAGGGAAGGCAGTAAGAATGACAGCTGTTTGTGGAGTGTGTCTGGTCTACTCAGTGGAGGAGGAGGAGGAGGAAGAGGAATCAAGAATGACTTGGAAAACTGAGTGGATAACAGGAAGATTCACAGAAGGGAATGTTAGATATGAGGCAGAAATTTATGAGTCACGTGCCTAAATAAATGCCTGCAAGTAGGTCCAATAGGAACAGAGGTAAGAAGAATGGTGACTTAGAGTAAAAAGACCAGGTGGATGGTGAGTCCTCAAAGTTACAAAACAGAGGAAGGTTGGAAAGGCAGTGACTTACAGTGACTAACTGAAGAGGATGGAGGAAAACCACTCCCCTGGCCCCTTGACTAGAGATGCTTCCAGCATAGAGACTTATTCTGGAAATTGGGTAACATTCTATTCTAATTCCAAAAAAATGCCATGCCTTAATGATTATAAAGTTCTTTAACCTCTTTGAATCTTAGTTATGGAAATGAAAATGCTCACCTCTTAGAAACCTGTCAGAATTTTTAAAAATCCCCACATTTATAGCGGTTGTTACAGTTCTTGTTGTAAGTGCCCAATAAATAGCAGCTATTTATTGTTGACATGGAGGGAAAAGGATGTTCTTTACTGAAGAGGACAGCACAGCACCACATACACACAGGGACCCAATGTTTTCATTAAAGCAATGCTCTCGGGTGGATGACTTTGTCTAAAATGACTGAGTAGCTAGAAAGGGTAACCAATTAGTCAAAACGGTCTCTCCAAAGCTCCGAGAGTTTACAATATGTGGTCAGATCGAGTGACCAAACAGGTTTTCAATGGTTTTCTCAGTTGGCATTCAATTCACAGAAACCGTTTCACTGATTGGGAAAAGGTAAGTTCATATTTATTTTTTGTGTTTCAAAGAAGACCAGGGTTGCACCAAGGTGAAAGCGAGTATTAGAAAAACGTACCTTTACAATATTGAATATCAGTTGTTAGGGCAGATACCAGTTCGTCTGCTGAGACTTGTAACATCCCAGCCACTACAATCAAAGCAGCGTGGAAAACTACGTTAGTATTTTTTTGATAGAAGGAACATTGTACTTGATGGTTATAATTTATAAGCTTTACACAGACCCATTAGAACATATGTGTAATAAAAAAACACAACAACAACGAAACAACCAGCTTCTCAAATTCAACTAAAGAAACAGTCTGTAAGTAATCAGTTGATGAGTGTTAATGGGTTTCTGCATTAAGTCACGACTGGTTTTTTCTCTCCTTTCCCTCACAAATAGATATCGAGTTTTTCTCCCAATTCCTGAATAAAGGACGTTGATATGAGGTGAAGATATGCTTTTCACAGACAATGTGTGGTTTTAAGGTATTTTAGAAGGCGGGGGGAGGAAAACAAACTGGGAATGACTAACAGGCAACTTCAAAGGAGAGAGATTTTTGGCAAGATCTTTGCAGGAAAGCAATTATATTCGGTTTAAAACGTTTAGCTAATAACATGCCCCCAAAATATACCGGGTGGCGGGGGTGGGGGTGGAGAATAGTTAGAATATAAATAAAACTAAGTATGTGCCGAAGAATCAACCTGTTAACGTGGTGGGCAGCAGAACATAAATGTACATCTTGTTATTCATTCCTGTAACCATTTGTAAAAAAGAACAAAGTTACAGGGTTGCCCCCCCCCCCACCCCCGTCCATTCTCACTGAATTCTGCTCTAGTGTTTATTCCACCAGGCTTTTCTGTACTGTGTCTCCATCTACTGGCAGGTCTGCAAAACTGCACATGCATGAGGTCCGTCCCACCGACCTTGTTCTAGGAGCTGGAGGTCGGAAACAAATGCAGAATCCTCCTCAGTCAGAGCCCTGAACCGAATGTCTCCAAGGTGTAATATTGCTGCTAGAATCACAAGCAGATTCTCCACCTCCTGTGCATTTTACAAACAGAGAAAAGGAACAGGGTTGCTTAAAAGAAAATAGACTTAAAGAGTGAAACCCTTTAAAACCCTAAAAGTAGGGTTAAAAAATGATGTTACTGTGGTCAACTGCTCCTATTCTAGATAAGGGATAAAATTATTGCATAAGGCATTTCAGTATTTTCACTAGGACTTACAGAGAAAAATAAAGACAGAATGATAATGAATACTTCTCCAAAAAAAACCTAAATTATATCTGACTGTCTTCAAGTTAAAAAATAAATTTCAAAAGAAATGTTTTTGATATTAGCAGCCTTGTGACTTTTCAGATCTCGAATGTTCGAATCTCTAGTTCAAAATTAAAATCTCATAGTTCAATGCACATTTCCTGTAAATCCATGTTTCTCTTCCTTAAACAAAAGAGAGTGAGGAAGTGATGTTTTGACGTGCATTAAGTTTCCACAAAAGTATCAGAATGAAAACTGAATCACTGTGTCGTGGAGGTCTGACTGGCTTGACGTCCTTGGGAAGGTCAGGTTCACACATCCTCACAGGGCTGGCCTGGAACTGTACACAGAGGCTCATCAGACCTCCTGGCCGCTGTGGCTGCTTCGCTAGGAAACGGGGGCCATGGTGTCCATCTTCTAGTTCTCTCTCTCGTGAGATAAACTGTTATTGTGATTATAGAATTTTTTTTTACTTCTCCTAGAAAATGAAGGGAGGCATGATGAAAACAACTGCCTAGACAAATAAAATGCTAATTGCTTTTTAAAGGTATTTTAAGGAAAACTCAGAAAAAAATGAATTTGGCAAGAGCTATCTCTGAGCAGAAGGTAGAAGGAAGTTAAAGGATGTTTGCTGAGAGAAAATATCTGAGAATCTGGAACTCTGTGTAAAAAAAAAATACTTTACATGTGGTCTTGGACAGTCATTTTGTGGTAAGAATGAAAAGTCAACAAAATGCTGTAAAGTAGAACATGCTTTTCTGGAATAACATGTACTTAGTGTGATGGTATCAATAGTAAAATTGGTCAAGTTCCATAAAGGGCAAGTGTCATAACCTTTTAAAGTTTTATTTATTTTCCTAACCTGCAATTTGGTGATAAAAAGCTCCTGCCTGTGAAAGTTTGACTAAGAACTACTCTTACTTTCTTTATAAATATATTGTTGAAACAATATATTCAATGGGACTTCATGAGTGTCTCTGGAACTCTTACTTTCATGATAAGACATCATTTGATCATCTTTAAAATGAGGCCATCGACAGCAATGATGGCTGAGTCATTTTCAGGTCAGCACTCTGTGATTTTGGCACGATCTGAAGGTGTTTTTTGGTAACTCCTGAATCATAAATGAGTCTTTCAAACTTAATTCATTTATGCTTGTTTAAATAACACTTTACCTCTTACACTACCTGACAACTCCCCCCACCTTTATTTTCTTTAATAACTTTTTTCTAATTGATTTTAGAGAGAGAGGGAGGGAGAGGAATAGACAGAAACATCGATCAGCTGCCTCCTGCACACCCCTTACTGGGGACTGAGCCTGCAACATAGGCATGTGCCCTGACTGGGAATTGGACTCATGACCTCTTGGTACATAGGTTGTTGCTCAACCATTGAGCCATACTGGCTGGGCTCCCTTGACCTTTTAATAAACCCAGTAAATTGTTAAATGTTCTAGTCCCCCCCACCTCCCCCTTCCCAGCATAAGTGTGAAAGCTAGTCTCAACATGAATTAAAGTGCAATAAATAGTATGACAGGGACACAAACAAACTGCTCTGGCAGTAGGAGACACCTTGAGCACCAGTGAGCAACACTCATCCGCCTCCGTGCTGGCAGGCTAGGCTGGCGGTGATGGGGGGTAGAGGTGGAGGTGCCTATGTGAACAGAATTCCCAAGACCACAATCACTTACAAGGTCTTGATTCAAAGCCTTCCCCCACCTAGAAATACCTTCCTTCCAACCGCATTGACATGATGTATCCCTATGAAGTAGACTCCATTGTCATCATCCCACTCTCCCCAAAGGGGCAAGATGAAAGGATTGTCTTTTATTAAAATGCCCATATTTCTTTTACCAAGAAAGTTGTTGGGTTCTCTATTCGCTATCTTAGGTGGAAGATATATTTTGCTTGTCCTGCCTTTAAGGATCGATCATGGATTTTTAAAGCCCTGTTGCCAAGCACCTGGTACTCTGGCAGAATGGTTCCTTACCATCTCTACATCCCAGTTTCCTATAAGACAGCAGACATTTCAGGCATGGAGAGAGGGAGGAATGACAAAAATGCAACAGCAGCAAGTGTAAAGATAGGAAAGCGCAAAGGGGTAGGAGTTAGTAAAAGACAAACACATAGATTGGATAATCAGAGAACAACAACAAAAAAATGCCATATGATTGCCCTTCCCAGAATTCCAGTCACCAATCGGTAAGGATGGAGTGAAGCAAAGAGCCGAGAGCTAATTCATTTACGGTGAGTCCTCATCTCCTTCCCCTCCCTGTTTGGCACCTTCTAACCCCTTCCCAACCCTTCCTACCCATCCACTGCCCCATTCACCTTATCTGTGTGGGCAAGAGAAAAACAGACAAATACCCAAAGCAATTAAGTTAGTGGTTTAAGGAAAAGAAAAATAACTTTTTAAAAAACTATGTGTAAATTTGGGCTCTTGGGCTACTGGCATACCCAAGTTCCCCATGCAATCGCATATCAATTGTTAATGAGGAACTGGCCATAATTCAAGAGAACACCATTCAATATGGGGAATCAGGTACTGCATAAGGGAAAGAGATTTGGGAGAATTCTGAGAAGTCACAAGGCTGAGATCACTTCATATGTCTTATTCACTAGACCTGTGCCATACAATTCAGTAACCATTCACCACACAATGCCATTTCAATTTAAATTAACTAAAACAGTGAAAAATTACAAATCCATTCCCTCACTCTCATTAGCCACATTCCAAGTGTCCAGTACCCACAGGTGACCATGGCTACCATACTGCACAACACAGATCCAGGACATTTATATGATCCTAGAAATTTATACATGTTAAATTATATTTCTCAGCTTCACAATGCTTGCATGTATTTGGTAATTCTTTAAAAATAAAAAGGACAGCAATGTGGTGACTGCTCAGGGGATGGGGTAGGGGGAGGTGGAGGATGGTTTAGGGGGCATAAATAGCGATGAATGAAAATTTGACTTGGGTTGGTGAACATCCAATATAGTGTACAGACAATGTGCACCCAAAACAGGTATGATTTTGTTAACCAGCCTCACCACAATAAATTCAATTAAAAGGGGATGAAAAAAGCTTTATATTATTCAGGAAGATATTGTCATACAGTGAGTCTCACCAATAAACAGTTCTTTCAGATCTGCCAGTTTTCTCTTATGTGAGTCAGTGTAAAGTTCTTTTCATCTGTGGCTCACAAGGTTCATTTGAGAGAAGGTCTCCTTGGCCCCTCCTGTGTCACTCCCTTTTGGTCTTCGTCACGGTACCTGTGACCTGACTCCCTTGTGTGTGTCTGTCTCCCCACTAGAATGTAAGCTCGAGGGGCAGAGATCAGATTGGGGTTTATTCTCTGCTGACTCACGGGTGTTTGCAACCACATCCAGAATATGATAGGGACTCAGGAACAGTTTTTGAAAGATTAACTTTAATAAATTAGTGCAAGTTTGTTTTCTCAGTGAAATATTTGTAACTCACCAAGCTACTGAAGCCAACTACATTCAGGGCTTGTTTCAAAACAGCAAACCTCTCCCTGTTCAGGGAATGCTCTGCTGTTGATACATCGTCTCGTAGGGTCTGGTTCAAATACCTGTGAAGATAGAGAGCACATAGCATTACAGCCTGGCTCCGGGTCCAGCTGTGGTGCTGAAAGGTCACTTCAGTCACCGTTGGCCTCCAGAATAATGCAGATCACCTGCACACTGCGCACCCATGGGTTTATAAGGCTCGGATACATAATAGCACATGATGTTTCAGGAAGGAAACAACAACGGTTCTTGTTGTACCAGCACATATTTACACTGCTTTGCTTGGTTCTCACCTTAGCTGCACCCTTCCTTCTGAAAAGAGAAGGGCACGGTTTATGTATTTCACACAGAAATTTAGTGGGTCCTATCATACGCAGTATAATTAATATGATTATTAAAGAGTGTTAATTTAAAGTGCTTTAGTGTTTCTTCCTGTCGGTATCTTTTAATCACGAAGTGATTGGTTATGTCATTGATTTATTCCTTTCATGCAACAAATACATAAGAATTGCCTACCAAATATACAATGCTAGTCAGCTGATTATATAAAGACAAAGAGCTCACCCCTGGAAGCTCAACAGCTAAAACAAAAATATGTATCCAGGGCAGAGGCAGGAAAAGAGGTAGCTAACACAATATGGAACTAGAGCAATAGCGATGAATGGGAGGGGTTAGTAAGTGGCCCAGGAGGGGACCAAACCTAGAAGAACATGATGAGGAATGGCTGTAGGAGAGAAAAAAAACGTTGCTTTCAAGAATTGACATTTCAATAAGAATCTGCCAAACAAAGGTTTAAGGATGTTCATTAAAAACTAGAAACACATACCAAGAAACACAGGATTGAGTGTGCATGATGTATAAGGGAAACTTGGGAAGATTAGCAAAAGTGTAGTCTATGGTGACAGGAGCAGAGGTGGATGAGGTTGGAGACTCAGCCAGAGTTTCGTATGTCTTGCAGAAGAGTTTCAACTATATCTTGGAGGTAATGGGTAGTGCTAATGGTCATGAAACAAAGAACTGACACAAGCAGATTGTCGTTTTTGATAGAACATTCTGGTATCCCTGTGAAAGATCACCTGCAAAGAGATAAGGCAACTAAGAGTGCTAGGTGATCTAGTGAGAGATCAGCAGTGGTGAAGAAAGGAAGAAGATATAGAGAGGCATCTAGGAGGGTGAATCTGCAGGATAAGGGGGCAGATGAGATACAGGGGGAAGAGAAAGGAGATGTGTCAATGGTGCCTTTCAAGTTTCTATCTGGGGAAAAGAATGTACTGTGGACTCATTCAACCAAAGAGTGTTCTCAAGAGGAAGAGGAAATTTCTTGACAGAGAAAGTCTTATATTTTATGTTAGACCTGTTGACTTTGAACTTCTTATTAAAGTTCAAGTGGAGTTCAAAGAAACAATTGGCCATAGGGACCTGAAACTCAGAAAAGATTAGAGAATAAAATCTGGAAATAATCAACATGCAAAAAAAAAACAAAAAAACAAAACCAAAAAAAAAACATGGAGTGAATGAACAGGAGATGTGAAAATTTTAGGGGTGAAGAAAGACTTGAGTGTTCAAGGAGCGAGTAGGGAAATTAAATGTAATCAGTCATCAAATCAAAAGGAGCACATATTATGCAGATTGACTGAATATGGACATAAAATAAACCGTAGGCAAAGGAAACAGTTGGTGGTGTGGGGAGGACATGGACTGCACACTGTGGTGTGGAAGTGGGGTCTATGCGGACTTCTTTTTCTTAATCATGGTTGAGAAGGATGGAGACAAAACAGTCCAATCTCTGGGATACAGAGTGGGAGAGACCAGAATATGTATATGCTGGGATAGAAACACATAAAGACAGGATAAAAAACTAAGAGAAAGGGAGTTGTTGGAGGAGGTGTGGTGAAGAGAAGGAAGTTGCTGAGAAAGGGAAAGGGGTTTGAATCAGGACTACAGTGGAGGGTGAGTTTCCCACTGAGAAAGGTGAGGAAACAGGGGTCCAACGGTGGTGGCATCTCAGGGGAGTAGAGGGAGGAACCACTGTTTTGTGGCTTCAGTTTTCCGAGTGAAGGTCTTAATGGTAAGAAATTACAATCATTCTCAATTCTCCTTATTCTCCTAACAGTTTTTACTTCAGTTAAATTCTGGGTAGAAGAAGCAATGTGAAATTAACCTTGGTAGTTGTAGACGTGGCTGCTAATTATGTAACAGTCCAGGATGAACTCAATCAAAATAGAGAATTTTAGAGGGCAGTTTGCCTGATGGCAGGAATGATGCTTTGAAATTGCTCCTTCTCCTCTGTAGCCAGAACATTTGTTGGCATGAAAACTGTCAAAAATAAAGAACTCATTGTCTTCTACAAAACTTTTAAATTTCTCCCACTCTTCAACAGTATCTGGGATGATTTCACTAGAAATATCATTTTTAGTTACCAGCAAAACTATCTTAAAATGAGAAGGTGAGTATAAAAAATTAAAAGTTTATTTTTTGGAAGTTAAAAGTACTCATTTCCCTTTGACATCATTTAATAGTAAAACCATATACAAGGACAGAAAAATACTTGAAGAATATGCCTATTAAAATATTACAATTAAGAATCAGACTTGAGTCCCTTTTGACCTTTTCTGATGACATTTTAAACCTTTTATTACTTATAAAATGGAGAAAGTAGACAAAAAAACAAAATTTAAAAATTCTTCATTTTTAGTTCATGATGTTTTTATGAGGATGAAATAAGATATTATGTGTGATATGCTTTCTGTACTCAGCATGCAATGTACATGCAGGATATGAGTATTTCTTGGAAAGAAAATATTTTATACATGTGGGGAGCTTTAGTCAAAGTGCTCTGTGCTACAAAGCTCTTAATCACACAAATAACTAAGCTGAATGAAGTGAGGGACATTTTGAGAATTTCAATAAATTGCTTTCAATAATGGAAAATGTTTTAATCTATAAAATATGCTTTTCTGTTTTCTTAGATAAAAGTAATAGATACAAGGAAAAGATCATAGTTCTCACTTCTTGACTAATTTTTCCTGATGTAAATCACTTGAAAGTTGACAATCACATGTACAGTATTTACCATGGCATTTCCAGGCATTTTTAACACTTAAAATAGGAATGGTTGTGGTTGTGGCTTACACATCTACTATAATTTCTTGATGTTTTCCCACTAATCTCAACACAGTGGTTGAAAACCACTCTAAATAAATCTGTGCAAGTATTTTATCTGAGTTTCCAACTTTGTCACCTATTAATTAATGGTCCCACCATTCCCAGTATTCAAACCTCAGTATTCAATTTATTTTCAATTAACATTTAATGACTCAAAATCATAAACTTATAGCTCTATCTGCTTTTTTAATTACCTCATTTTAACTCATAACTTGGCACAGTAATGTTTGGCAACTTACAAATATCACAATGTCCAGAGTCAGGAACATCAGAGACTGTATCATTGGTTGAATCAAGAATCATTGTCATTTTGTTTCTAACATTGGCAGACCCAGGGAATGCTCTAGATGTTGTTTCTACTTTGGAGTACAAGACTGTGGCATGTAGGCTGTATAATATTAAAAGCTATAGATGGATGTATACTGTTTGATTAATTCCATTCAAAGGGAAAAGCAGTGGGAACTAAAGCCATGTGTCAAATAATTGACTGGATGTTTTCAAAGCACTTCTTCAGTGAATCTCCACATTGATCATGACGAGAGCTAGTACTGTGCCCATTCAAGGTTTAAGGAAATCAAAACTTGTTTAATGTAACCAGTCCAGTAATTAGCCACCCAACACACACTCTGTCTTAACTCCTCAGCTCTTCTCACACTCAATTATATGTTTCCTGAAGGGAAGATGGGAGGGAAAGAGAGATTGAACAGCCTCACTCACAAGGCATCTTCCTAATTTATATATTTGCTTGAAAATGTGGGAGGAGAAAAACTAAGCAGTAACATTATTGTGAAATATAGATATGTTTTAACTGAATGCAAGATCTCATAAAGTTTGAAGATTTCACAAGGCATTTCAGTATTCATGTACTATTTTCTGACCCAACTCTCTACTTTCTTTACTAGTGTGAGTTGGGGTAGCTCACAGCTCAGAGGAAGCCTGGGACATGCCACAGGGCCCAGCTTCCTCTCAGGCTGGGCATCTTTGTCCCTCCGGTAGGATGTCCAGACATGACCCAAGCATCTTTGACACAAGAATGGAATTCAGTGATAGCTGGTTCAGTCCTGCTCCAACTACTTGCCTACCTCCTTCATTAGTTCCAGAAAATTTTTTTGTAGTTTCTTTGGGGTTTTATACTTTTTTTTTTTACCACATTTGATAGTGGTTTGGGTTTTTGTTTTTTTTTTTGGAGGTTTATAAATCTCACTTTTATAGATCAGCATAAAAAAAAAAAAGCTCACCTGCATCAGATATACAAAAACTTTGTTTTCATTTACAGAAACAAAATAGCAAACCAAATAAAAATATGTCAAAATCGGGCAGTGCAAAATTATGTCTAGGCTTTGGATAAGAAAACATTTTCATTGCAAGTTAAATTTATTTAAAATAAGTCAGTAACCACCAATGTTGACTATGTGCTATTTCTAATCAGTTAGGCCATTGTTCCAATTTGTTGACTGTCATGGCAAGTAGTGTTCCAGTGATATATCTTCCAAGGTAGGTCAAATTTATAGACAAAATCATGTGTATACTATGTGTGTTACTGTTCTGTGTACGTGTGAATGTGTGTGAGAGTGTGTGCTGGTACTTATGCTTTGTGGTAAAGAAAAGAAGATCTCGGACTAAGTTTTTTGGCCCTCTGAGAATATATGGATAAACTTAACTCATGCACTAAATCACAGGATTTTCCTTTGTTAACAAGAGTTACAATGAAAACTCATTGGATGTACTACATAAAGGGACAAATTAAAACCGCTACCCCCTGGCCTATGGAACTACTCCTACATGAAGACTAGGAATTCAAGGTACCATGATCTGAATATCAAATATAAACAATCGCCATTTGCAAAAACTCTACCTTTAAATTTCAAGGCCCCGTGACCCCCCTGGTGCCCCTGCCTGCTGTCTCACAGTGTTGCATTCACACTGCAAACTGGCAACCAACAGATGAGTAAGTCCTGGAGATCTAGCACATAGCGTAGTGATTTCAGTCAACAATGCTGGACTATTAACTTCAAAGTTGATAGGTGACTAGATTATAATCATTCTTGCCACAACAAAGAAATAATTAGGTGACAATTATTACAGTATATAAATGTATCAAATCAATATGTTGTACACCTCAAACTTGCACAATGTTATACATCAACTATCTAATCTAATAAAAGAGTAATATGCTAATTGTGTCACTCTGCAACATCCCAAGCCACCCCCACCAGCCAATCAGAATGACTATATGCAAATTAACCCAACCAAGATGGTGGCCAGCTGCCACAGAGCTAGAGCAAACAGGAGGCTTCACTGCCCTGACGATGGAGGAAGCAGCCTGCCTAGCCAGGCTGTGGCCTCCGCACAAAGCAACAAAGTTTCAATTATAAAAGATAAATAAACCTCCCTGGGAACTTGGGTGGCTGGGGGCTGTGGCCAGCCTGAAAACAGCCATCAGCCCCTCACCCAGGATGGCCCCACCCTCATTGGGTGAGGGTCCCTGCTGGGGGGCTTGGTCAGCCTGAAAATGTCCCTTAACCCCTCACCCAAGCTGGCCAGGCACCCCAGCAGGGACTTCCACTTGGAAGGGGTTGTGGCCAGCCTGCAAACAGCCATCAGCCCCTCACCCAGGCTGGCCAGGCACCCCAGCAGGACCCCCTCCCTGAAGGGGCTGTGGCTAGCCTAAAAATGGCCCTCAGCCCCTCACCCAGGCTGGCCAGGAACACCCACCCTGATCCAGGACATGCTTCAGGGCAAACCAGCTGGCCCTCACCCAAGCACCAGGCCTCTATTCTATATAATAAAAGAGGAATATGCAAATTGACCCTAAGAGCAGAACGACTAGGAATAACTGGTCACTATGACACACACTGACCACCAGGGGGCAGACACTCAATGCAGGAGCTGCCCACTGGTGGTCAGTGCATTCCCACAGGGGGAGCTCTGCTCATCCACAAGTCAGGCTGATGGCTGCCAGTACAGCGGTGGTGGTGGGAGCCTCTCCTGCATCTTCAGCAGCACTAAGAATGTCCGACTGCAGCTTAGGCCTGCTCCCTGCTGGCAAGTGGACATCCCCAAGGGCTCCTGGAATGCCAGAGGGATGTCTGACTGCCAGCTTAGGCCTGATTGCCCGGGGAGGGGACCTAAGCCAGCAGGTAGACATCCCTCAAGGGTTCCCAGACTGTGAGAGGGCACAGGCCTGGCTGAGGGACACCCCCCCCACCCAAGTGCACAAATTTTTGTGCACCAGGCCTCTAGTCTATACTAATAAAAGGGTAATATGCTAATTAGACCGGGTTGACTGGACATCTTGGATGTCTGACTTCCTTCTGGGTAGTTAGGGCGCAATCAGACTGGCAGCAGGGGCAATTAGGGGGTGACCAGGCTGGCAGGGGACCAGTTAGGGTGTGACCAGGCTGGCAAGCAGAGGCCCTTAGGAGGTAATCAGGCAAACAGGTAGAGTGGTTAGGGAAGATCAGGCAGGCAGGGAGGTGAGCAGTCAGGAGCCAGTGGTCCTGGATGGCGAGAGGCAGTTGGATGTCCCCCAAGGGGTCCCGTATTGGAGAGGGTGCAGGCTGGGTTAAGGGACACCACCTCCCCCCCCCATGCATGAATTTCATGCACTGGGCCTCTAGTAAAGAAAGAAGAAAGGAAGAAAGGAAGAAAGGGAGAATGGGAGGGAGGAAGGGAGAGAGAGAGAGAGAGAGAGAGAGAGAGAGAGAGAGAGAGAGAGAAGGAAAGACCATCTAAAGAACAAACAAAAAAACAGCTGCCCTGCCCACGTTCACCAGGCACCCCCACTCAGAGGGAGAAAGGTCTGCTTATGTGCCTGCATGTGCCCAAGGCACACAGGGAACGAAGACTCACATGTAAAGAAAAGATATATGATGTCCTTAAAAGCACGTGTGTGGCCCATTGACCAAGTCAGAGGCTCACAGACTATAAACAGGATGTTTTGCTCAGTGTTTTATCAGAAGCATAAATACAAAAGAACAAGGTCTTCTCTCTTACGTGCAAAGCTGCCTTGACTTGGGGACATTTAATATGTAAACAGACACCAGGTAAGGCAAAAATCAAACAGTTGGCAACAGTAAAGAGAACACTGTTCACAGTTTACTAATGAAGATGGTAAATTGCTGCTTCTTGCCCTCCCATCCCCACCGTACTCCTCAAAAGGAAATTCTGTCCTTCATTGTCTTGAAACTACCTGGAAAGTATTAACAAACTTTAAATCCTCCCCCTTCCCAACAGAATATGATTAAGATTGTTATAACATAGTTTCAGATACACAAATCTCCGGCAATGAGAAGGTTAATGTGTTAGCTGCAAACTGTTTTGTTTGGAAAGAGGAAACCCTGCCAGTGGTCTTCAGGAAAAGCACAGAATCATTTAATAAATTCAGGAAAAGAACAGAATCCATTTAATAAATTACGCATTCGGAGGGACTTTGGGTCTTGTGACATTCCCAGAATAGTTTGTCCATATTTTTCTAATCAGTCAGTATATTTCGTCAAAACATCTGGTGGAACAAATTAAACTCTTACCATCTTTCAAACAGTGAGTGGTTATGGTTAACTAACTTCTTCCCTGACCATGTGTAATTCAGAGAGCTAGGGGTGGAGACACAGGAACAGAGTGGCTGTGTCCTGCACCAAGGGCCTCAGACAAGTGTGGAGGGGCCCACACTGTCTGCATCCAGTCCTCAAGCCTGTGTCGGGCTTGGGCCCCTGCTGCCACAGGAAGAAGCACCTTTTCCTTCTCACAGAGAACTGAGAGGCGAAGGGGAAAAGGTTCTGTTCAGGATGTGTGGCTTGGTCTGGCTTTCATGAGCCCGTTTCTAACAAGCCCAGGCCCAGGGCTGCAGCGGTGAGGGGTGCTGGACGAGGAGTGTCCTGTAATTCACCCCCAGTCAGTCCCAGGCTTGCTCCTGCTCTGCACATGGGGATGGACTTCGTATGAATCTGCTCTTCGCTCCTCGCCACCACCTCCTCTCCGCCCCCCCGCCCCGCCCCCCTCACCAGGTTTCTTTTCCTGTTCATCCAGACCCATGCACCAAGGCCACACCAAGCGCACATCCAAAACAAAACCTTGTATAACCCTGGCCAGCTTTTCTCAGTGGATAGAGCACCAGCCCTTGGACTGAAATCTCCTAGGTTCCATTCCGGTCAAGGGCATGTACCTCAGTTGTAGGCTCAATCCCTTGCCCTGGTTTGGGCTTCTGTAGGAGCAATATGTCTCTCACACATTCATCCATATCTCTCTCTCTCTCTCTCTCTCTCTCTCTCTCTCTCTCTCTCCCTCCCTCCCTCCTTCCCTCCCTCCCTTCCACTCTCTCTAAAAAATCAATGGAAAAATAAATCAATGGAAAAATATCCTTGGGTGAGGATTAAGAATACAAACAAAACAAAACACCCTTTTAGCCATACATATTCTTTGAGACTGTTAATTTTATATGTCAACTTGGCTGGGCCACAGGGTGCCTAGACTAGATACTTCTCAAACATTATTCAGAATATGTCTGTGAGAAGGTTTCTGGATGGACAGGTGAAATGAGTAAAGCAGATTGTCCTCCCTAATTTGATGGGCCTCATCCAGTTGAATAACTGATTAGTACAAGAAGGCTGACCTTCCCCCTTGAAAGAGGGAACTCCTCCTGTCTGACTGCATTGAGCCAGGACATTATATTCTGCCTTCAGACTCAGACTGAAGCATCAGCTCTTTTTGGATGTGGAGCTGCTGGCTCTTGGACTATAACTTACACCATTGCCTCCCCTGAGTGTCCAGCTTGCTGACTGCAGCTCTGGGGACTTCTCAGCCTCCACAATTATGTCATAAATAAATCTCATGTGTACATATATACATACATATGCACATGTGTATATATAAAAAATACATACTCTTCTATTAGTTCTTTTTCTCTAGGGAATCCTAAAGAATATACTTTCCTTTCTCCACTTATTCACACATTTAAATGTTTAACAGTTCTTTTTTAACATATAAAAATTAAATGTCATTCATTTGATTCTTTGTGGATACAGATCATGCCTTAAAGTTCCTGGTTGATTCTTATAACATCTAAGTTAGTGTTGGGTGTATGGTAGGTTTCAGTTACATCTGAAAGTTTCCATATCCATCTCAAAGTTTCCTTATACACCTGGTCAGTTCTGTTTAGACCTGGTAGATTCCCAGTATATCTAAGAGGAGCCGTATGAAGGTAGTTGATAAATAAATTCTGAACGCAAGCTCTACTCTTTTCCTTTGGCCAAAGGTTAGCTAAAGAAGGGAAAAACAGTGCCATAAAAGTCAATCAATCTTTTTTTTTTCCAAAATAAAATCAAAAGAAACAAAACCCTTGAATAATATGAGAATTTATTTGGAAAACCATCTAGTGAAAAAATATTAAAATAAGAAACAAACATGGAAGTAGATGACCAGGGGTGATGAATCTGCTTCATTCCTTTCAGAAGTAATAGCAGGGAAGGAGGGAAAAGGGGAGGAGAGTGAGAATATAATAAAACAGTTTTGAATACAAATATAAATATTTCACTATATTAGTTTAATGGCCTTTCCTAGTAAGATAAGTAGACAAACAGCAAACTTAACATGTACCCCCCAAAAAAACCTGCATGTCCACACACATGCATGAAGACACATGCCCCACATACACAAGTTCAAGGCCCTGGCTTACCTATAGCACTCCCAAATGATGCTAAAATATCTCTGACACGTTAACAAAAAACAATAGCACCTCCATTTGAACAAATTTGGATTTTGATATGGAACTTAAAATGAGTAAAATGAAATACTTTCTCTATCATTTGAAAATAAATAAATAGAGAGCGCACCTGCCATGGCCGAGCCCCCCGGTGCCGGCCCCGCAGCCCTGCGCTTAGCTGCTGCTGCCAACTGGCTGGTGATGCACCGATGCTACGTGGAACACTTCCCACGAGTGTTGGAGTTTCTGCAGCACCTGCGCGCTGCTGCCCCTGGCTTGGTTTGCTACAACCACCACGAGAGCCTGTGTCTGGGCCTGAAGGCCAAGATGGTGGTGGAGCTGATCCTCCAGGGCCAGCCTTGGGCCCAGGTTCTGAATGTCTTGCATCACCACTTTCCAGAGTCTGGACCTGTAGTGCAGGACCCCAAAGCTACAGAGCAGGATCCGAAGAAGATCTCAGAGGCATGGGAAGCCTTTTGCCAGCAGGTGAAGTTGCTGGCAGAGGCCCCTGTGGATTTGGCTTGGAAGTTGCAGGAACCTGAACAAGAGTATGGAGAACCCTTTCTAGCTGCTATGGAAAAGCTATTTTTTGAATACTTGTGTCAGCTGGAAAAAGCACTGCCTATCCCACAGACACAGCAGCTTCAGGATGTGCTGAGTTGGATGCAGCCTGGAATTCCTATCACTTCTTCTTTTGCTTTGAGCCAATATAGTGTGGGCATGGGGTGGCCACTTCCAGAGTACTCTATTACTAATCCAGTGAACATGCCAGAGTCCATGGGGCCCACTCCTCCTCAGCAACCAAGACCAGCACTCCATAAACCTGTGCCAAAAGCCAAGCCTGGCCCACACCTTCCTTGTGGAACAGCCTCAAGAAAGCACACAGAACCTTTCTCTGGCCACCACTTCAATCTGCCTCTCCTCCCAATAGGCCAGCAAAGAACCCAGTCCCAGTGGGCATCCAGTAGGGTAGGCCATAGGAGCGCCCCATAGTCATGCTCTTCCTCTTTAGGAATCTGAGTTCACCAACCCAGGTTATATCTAAACCTGAGAACAGGAAAGAACAAAGGACACACATGGCAATTCCAGCAGGTGATGTCAGCACGAGAACAGCCTCCACTGGAAAGTCTAGGAGTCCACCCCAGACCCTGGGCGGAAGGACTGTGAAGGAGAGCCCCGTGGACTTGTCTGCCTCGGAGCAAAGGAGAATTGCTGGGACCACCCCATGGAGTCCCTGAGACCATCATTATCACCTCCTAGGGCCAGGAAGCCAGTGTGTCCTCCATCTCTGTGCAGCCCTGTCATTACCATAGGAGACTTGGTTTTGGACTCTGATGAGGAAGAAAATGGCCAGAGGGGAGGAATGGAGTCTCTGGAAACCTATGAGAAGACAAAGTTTGACACCCTAATCCCCACCTTCTAGTCCCCTCTTCTAGTCCCAGTGCTGTCTCTGCCCCTTCCCATGACCATAGAGACTCCCCTGATAGGACCAGAATGCCATTTGCATCTCGCCTGTCTCCTTCCTCCTCGCCTCCACAGGCAGTTTAGTGAGGATCAAGTGGAAGCCCAGCCTTGGGTTGCCTGACTGTACGGCCCAAATTACTTTTAATGCTTGATCATTAAACTTTCTGTTTGTTATAAATAAATAAATAAATAAATAAATAAATCAATCAATCTCAGGAAAATACTGTGTGCCATAATAGCATAAAATGTAGATTGTACTTTAATGTTGCCCACATCAAGCATGCACCTTGATAATGTCAGAAATGGGATGCTAGACTGCATATTTCAGGAAAGCTTCATAAATTACATTAAAAACCCTAATTTTTATTTTGTTAAACATCAATTCTTATTTAAAAAGCTGAATAAAAGTGATTATGTTAGCACAACATACTCCTTTGTTCATAATTAACCTAAGAAAGGCAGGAAAAAGGGGGTGGAAAATGTGGATTTAACACCAGACCTACTCTTCTATTGTACCTCTTTTTGCTTCTATTTTTGAACATTTTCTAGAAAAGTATGTCTGTGGGACCAGGTGCTGTGATGTTAAGTATGTTACATATTTTCAACAACATTGTATATCACATAAAAGTGTAATTCACTTATAATATTACAGCATATATAATTTTTTGAAACAGAGCCAAGATAATGTAAAACAAAAATGATTGGAAAGAAGTCATTAGCACTCAGAGTAAAAGCTCTTTATTTATTCTCAGGTTAGCTGTAAACTTCTTTTAACTACTCCAATATTTCTACCTACATGCAAACACTATTCAATACTTCTACCTTTCAATAACAAAACCCTATTCATAAAATCATAAATGGAACTTAAATGATAGTTTAATACTCTAAGTGGTCCCTGACCATGTAGTATTATGTGTTAGGTTAAAATCCTTCTATATAAAAGAGAATTCTCAGAAAAGACGCAAGCAAGTTGCTTAAATATCATTACATCTTTATATTTAGAAATTAACTGAAAGTCAAAAATTGTAAAAAGATTATTATTAAAAGTCAGCTGATGTGCTTTAGCTCCAGATGTGATATTTTCATTTTGAGATATTAATATGAGATACCTAAGTAATTTATATAAGTTTACAAAAAAGCAATCAGTTGCATAGAAAGGTACTAAATCCATAAAAAAATATTTAAGATTAATTTTTCCAAAGATGTAACCTGGAATCTTCAAGAACAGTAGGCATAACCATCCCAGGCTTAATATGTTTGTCAACCCAAAGGAACATTCCGTTTTAACTTTTTCCTCATTATTTTTTATTTTTATTGTTGAAAGTATTGCACATGTCCCTTTTCCCCCATTGACCCCCCCTTAACCCTATTCTTGCCCTCCCCAGAACTCCCCCTCACTATTTTTTGTCTATGGGTTATGCATATGTACGGAGAAGTTCTTTGGTTAATTTCTTCCCACCCTGTGTGTCTCGGCTCCCCGGCCCTTCCCTTTGAAATAGGTCAGTCGGTTGCATGTTTCACTGTATCTGGATCTGTTTTGTTCATCATTTTATTTTGTTCACTAGATTCCACATATAAGTGAGATCATGTGATGCTCATCACACACTAAAGGAATCAAACGAAATCCTGACCTAGCAGAAATTGGTTGAACCTTTATTATTACTTCTGCTGTTAAGCCAATATTATTCTTTATAGAAGTAACTTTACAATTTTCTAAACCAATTCCACTTATTACAGATGTTAATAAAAATATAAGGAGGTATAGAATGAAGCTCAGATGCATCTTTATTGTCAAATTTATCTTCAATTTTCAAATGTACAAAACTGTATATTTCTTTAGAAATAAATATAAATGAAATTTTTGTACTGTAGATTTTTTAGACATTACACAAATCCTTCTAGTAGTTTTTTTTAGTCCAATCTGTTTCTAATAATTTCAGTATTTAAGTTATCAAACACTTCAAGTTAATTCTGATTCTCAGCTTTCATGAAAATAAAAGCTTCTAAAATGAGGAAGAATTGATTTGTTAGGGAATCTAAAACTTAAAGTTAAGCAAGAAATAATTAATTTACATAATTAGTTAATTAAATGAACTAATGAAGTTAAAAACCATAATTATTATTAAAAAAAAGAGAGTCCTGCCCTAGCCGGCTTGGCTCAGTGGATAGAGCGTCAGCCTGCAGACCGAAGGGTCTTGGGTTTGATTCCAGTCAAGGGCATATGCCTGGGTTGTGGGCTCCATCCCCAGTGTATGTGTGTGTTGGGGGTGGGGGAGGAGAGAGGACGTGCAAGAGGCAGCTGATGAATGATTCTTTCTCATTATTGATGTTTCTAGCTCTCTCCCCCTCTCCCTTCCTCTCTGAAATCAATAAAAATATATTTTTTAAAAAGAGAGAGAGAGAGTTTTCTCATGCCCTATTTCCTTTTTCCTTTCTGGATAAAAAGATGATTTTGTTAGGAAAGTTTTAGTTAAGGATAAAGGGGGCTGGACTCTCTCTTTTCTTCTCCTTCTCCTTTTAAATTCCCTCTTGCAGAATGATGTGTCTGTCACCAGCACTACTGCAAGCAGCAACTCTCTATGTGGTAATAGGCTAGAGAGAAGAAACCCAGAGGAGGTGGAGTGAGAAGGAAAACACCTAGTGCTCAATCCCATCGTGTGTTGAGCTTTGTTTTTACTGCTCTGGCCTGGAACCTTAATCAGCTAACGCCAACTATGCTAAATGTCATCAGTGCCCACTAATCTCTGTTTTCAAATAGGAAATTTCTTCCTCCTGAAATTGAAAGTCATGACATAAATCACACATTTTAGGCAAATAAAAAACAATCCATTGTAAAATGTCAGAGAACGTAGGACGCTTAAAATGTTGATGATATTACATTCAAACAACCATACTACATTTCTCTAATGATCTAGATCAGGAAATTGCTATAGGGTTTAATGATATGCTACTAAGTTATTTTGCATTTCAGCAACCACTACATATTTTGATATGATCTTAGTAAATAATAGTCCTGTAGTTAAAACAGAAATTTAAAGACAACATTCTATCAACAATGATTTAATTTGTCTAGTGGTAAGATGCTAAAATCCCAGTGTTTATGCTCATAAAAGTATTTTCATACTTTTCCTCTTTTCTGCCAGAATATTCATATTTTTTCATTGGATGGACATTCTTATCACAGGAAATAAGGCAGTTTCTTTCATTCATTAGTCAATTTATTCATTCCATCTCTAAATATTTAATTTCAGTCGTAGGTCTGAATGAAGCAGGGTTCCTACTCTCATGACTCACTTACTGAGAAGTAAGATTTTAAATGAAAATTTAGACTGCGAAAATTGCTGGAACACAGCTCCCCATGCTGCAGTAGATCTATGCTGCTTTGATGAAGCAAAGAAACTCCATAAAGACCGACTTGAACAGATTGTACACTGGGGAGAGTTCCATGTTTTTGTTACTATAAATTGCTAATTTAAGATAATAAAGTTTCAGTCCAGTAAACAAAACTACTGAGTTTCTATATGTGCCAAGAATTGTGATTACTGGGGATTCAAAGACAAATGAGACACAGTATTTGTCCAGAGACAGTGCAGAAGGCAGAAGTGTCAAGACAAAGTGATAGCCATATAGTTCCAAAAAAGTATACACAGACTTTGAATAATTATAAATATAGGCAGTGTTTATTAAAATACATTTTAATTTCAAAATTGAGTTATCAACTATTACAATATATATACATCTTTTGGGAGGGACATTCTACATATATACAGTATATTACATATTATGTAGAATGCTAACATATAATAAAATGATTATTTAATTACTAAATCCAAGAAGGTAAACCAATATTTAAAAAGGCAAATATTTTGTTTGTTTTTAAATTCTGAAATGCTGGTGCATCTTTCATCAACAAATTGGCTTGATCTGTTTAATTTGAACTTTCATTGCTGTAGTGAGCATTTCATGTCAATAGCAAAAAAGAAAAAGCATTTCCTTCAATTAAATCAATGTTTGGCAAACATTCTTTACGAAGGGGCAAATAGACATACAAGTCCATTTTCTGATTCCTTCACGCAATTTTGTAGCTCACTCTTTTCATGATGTTTTTCTCAGGATCCTTCCCTCCATCAAGCTTTCTGAAGAGAGCAGGGACTCAAGTGAAGGGTAGAATTTCCCTGTCAGTCCCTCCCCAGGACCCTCCTCCTTCGTCGACTCCCAGTGGCTTCTTCTTCCTGGATTCTTCCACTTAAAATGAGTTCACTCCTTCAGATTTCACCAGAACCATTCATCAGGCACCAACAGTGGGCCTTGCCCGGAGCCTGTTCTTCCTGGGCATCTACGCCCACTGAGTGCTTCTGGCCCACGGCTTTGCTTGAGGACTCAGGGCAGTTCTCCGTCACAGAAACACAACAGGGACTTCATCAGAACATCCCAAAGTGATCCTTTGTATAAGTGGAAAAATACGTGGAAGTGGTCTACTGTGTAACAGGGGCTCAAGTAGCAGTTTTATTTTCTTTCGAAGAGACTCACTGGGATATACGCATGGTGATATCAGAATCTTGTTACTTTAATTCCTCATTTGGAAGTGTTCTCTGATGTTTTGAGTGTTCAGGGTTTCTTTTTATTATTAATTTATTTTGCAAAGGTTATCAGTGGGCAGGAGTTTTATGGCGAGGGTTTACAGGTACAACATGTGGATTATTTTACCAAGCTAATGCGTTTGATGTAACAGACAATTGAGAAATAAAATCGGTCCTCGTTGCAGGATGTTCTGTTTACCATGAAATATTTAAACAGGTGAGATATCGCAGCATGCCTGGATCAAACTGTTCTGTACCTGGACATCACACAGATGTTAGTTACATTATACATGACCCAGTAGCACATCAACAAGAGCATGGCGTCACTCTGAGCAATGCCACCCAGTGCCTTCTGGTGATACTGTTTTGAGGACTTAATTTCAGGGGAAAAAGTGTTAGATTATTCAATCTAAAAGCTAAAGTTCTGAATTAGCTGTCTCTAACAATAATCCCCAAATAAGCATCTAAGTGTTTAGAATTTGTCAAAATATATAGCTGTAATCAAATTTAGTAACATCCATTTCCTGGGTAAATGTAAAGAGGCTTTAAAATCACATATGTGCACACACATCAGTATGATGATCTATTCAACATATATCTTAAAGTAACCTAGAATCACAATTTAATCTGCATTTATAGTGAAGAATAACAAAATCCCTTCATTTCTTCGAACAGGAAGTACCCCATTAGCAGAGAACACCTTGCTGAGTACACTTCTGAGACTGTGTGGATGGGAAACACTGAAAACATGTTTTCAAAGGGAGAGCCAACATCTCACTGAGAAAGGGGACTGCATCCTGACTCTCAGAGTTTGTGGGAACTTTGACTTACTCTGTTAACCAAGGGGCTATGGTCCCCATGGGGAAGGAGAACATGGTGCTAGCCCTGGAAATTATGTACAGCCAGACAATCAAAGACTACCACCTCAGTTGTAGGGATACCAGGGCATGTCTACCTCACAGATACAGACAAGCAACAGGACACTTTTCCAGACAGATTCTGGTTGGGCAAATGTCTGCCTTAGAAAAATCATAAGCATAGTCAGTCCTCTCTTAGTTTTAGGGGCTTAAACGTAAAATATAGACTCCACATGTCTTTAGGACATATAAATTAACATAATAATAGTCTGAGGCTCCCGAAACTCCTGGATCATTTGACCAAAGCCAAAGGTCACCTTCTCTAAAAAGCTAACCCTCCACTGTGGCCACACAGGACTCCCACAGGCACCCAGTCACTCACTGAATGATAGACACTGGAAGAGAGAATCCTGTCAGCAGACATAATAAACAGCAACAGTAGAAGCTCTAGAACTTTGGATAATATTGGTTACAAACTGGTTATAGATGGTGTAACAAAAGTGTTTAAAACAACTAAAAGAACTGGATATATAAGAAAATAAAAGGAATTAATATTTAAGAAAAAGCAGATTTGAAAAATAACAAAGAAGAACACTTAGAAACTTTGAAAAGCTATTAAAATTTAATTTTAATGTATATGTTAAACATCACATTAATCACTGCTCAAACATGGATTGGTAGACAACAATTAGCAGAAGAAATTACCCAGAATGAAACAGAAGAGAGATACAGGGATGAAATATATAAAAGAGAAGTTAGGGGAGGAAAATAGAATGAGAGAGAATAGCATGCATCTAAAAAAGTTTCAGAAAAATAGAAGAGGAAAAACAAAGAAGAGGGAACATTCACCACGATAATGGCCAGTAATTTTTCAAATTGGGTAAAATAAATGCATCTGAAAATTCACAAACGGAAGTCTCCAATTGAATAAATAAAATTCATATCTAGAACCACTGTGATAAAACTAAAAATCTATACACACATGAGAGCACACCCATACAAAAATAGTCATTTATTCATCCATTTGACTTCACACCTCCTGTGTGCCAATGACGGTGACAGGACCTACATGCACTGAGTTGATTCAGTCATGGCCTCAAGTCTTAGGATACTTGCTTTTGGGAGAAAAATAGCAATGCAATCAAAATAGAAAACTCATGAGGAATTCCCCAGTAAAAATAGGCACAGAATCTACTGGATTTCAGAAGATGGAGGAGATTACCTGTGACTACAAAAGAAAGAGGAAGGAGTGAGGGAAAACCTCAAAAGACAGAGGTACTCAAAATGAATTTTTAGAAAAAAAAATGTTTTCTAGGTAGAGAGGAGAATCCATGCAAAAGAGTGTGAAGGCATTCATTCATTCATTCCCTGGAGATGTTTGAGCACGTTCATGAGGTGTGCTGTTCCAGGAGGGCAGAAGATTTGGAGGGAATTGGTAGGAAAATTAGCTGAGAAAGAAAAGTCAGAGAGATGGATAAATGATGTTTCAGGCAGACTAGAATGCCTCAGAGCAGTTCTTCCAGCATGAAAACTCTGAATTTGAATCTTAAGGAATTCCAACATATAAAATGGGTAAAGTAGAGCTACTCATATAGAAGAGGACATGTGTATGTAAATATGTGTGTGTGTTTTCACGGTTGGAGCTTTTGAGTCAAAAACCCTTGCTCTCGGAACTGCATCTTATTTGTGAATGTTTCCAACAGGTCATCCTCATTTACAGACAGTTCATCCTTTAGCAGCATCGTTAAAAGAACTACTTCTGTCTGTCTTCCTATGTAAGTGGTTACAGCTGGTAAATATGTGTTCTTTTGACATATATATATATTTATTTTGAATCCAAAATTTTACTAAAATACACTAACTATTGGGGTGAATAATTTGCATTAATTTATTGGATTTTCTAGGCGGACAATCACATTATTTATAAAGGATGGTAATTTTGTCTTACCCGTCTTGACAATGGCATTGCTTTTTTTATTATTTCCTTTTGAATTTTTTATTTATTTTTGCTCAATAAACATTATTATTTTGATAGCACTTTTGCTTTTTTAAATTTTGTTTTATTGCTTAAAGTATTACAAAAGAGTATTAGATATGTCTCTTTTTTCCCCCTTGATCTTCCCCCGGTCTCCCCTACCCCCCAATGTCTTGTGTCCATTGGTTACACTTACATGCATTCATACAAGTCCTTCAGTTGATCTCTTAACTGCTCCCCAAAACCCTCCCCGGCCTTCCGCCGTAGTCTGACAGTCTGTTTGATGCTGCTCTGCCTGTGTACCTATTTTTGTTCATCAGCTTATAATGGTCTTTATTATCCATAAATGAGTGAGATCATGTGGTATTTTTCTTTCATTGACTGGCTTATTTCACTTAGCATAATGACATTGCTTTTTATATTCTTCTCTTATCGCAATGATTCCAACTTTAGAATCAAGGCTAAAAAGAGCCTGGAACTACTTCACAACTAAATATGATGTCTTCTGAAAGACTCCTTTTACTTCTAATTTTAAAAAAGATTTGGAAGTTGGCTGTTTTTGTGTTTTGACACCTTTTAAAATGGTAGATTGATTTTTCTCTTTTTACTTATTGATGTGATGTATACTAATATTTAAATTTCCTAATATTGATCATTGAGCATCTTTTAATGGACTGCTAAATTCAATTTGCTAATATTTTATTTATGCCTTCATATCTACAAGTCAGATAATTGCCTGTTCTTTATTTTATTAGTGTACCTTTTGATGTGTTGCTAGCACAGACATGCTAAAATTTTAATTTAAAAAACGTTTTGACTATCATAACAGCTTCAAATTTTAAAAGAGGAACATAGAGACAGCCAATGCATAATTTTCCAGAAATATGAAAATAGCAATATGCGATACATTTACTTCAGACCTTTGTTTACAAATAAATTTCACAGATAAAATTAACATTTCCATCTACACATTCTTTTCCTTTCTTATCAGATTAAATAAATATCAAATTTGTATGTAACAGTTTAGTCTATATTTAAATGAAATTAAGTTATATATTAAGTACCTATAAAGTACATAATGTTGTGTATACTTAAAATTATATAAATAGTATTTAAATTGCAAGCATAACTCAGAAAAATTGCTTTGTTAACTCATCTTTAGCTTCTAACATCTATTCTTAACAGATATACTTTAGGTTCATTTATTTAAATTGTTTTAAAATACCACCACTCCAGTCTGAGTAATGTATTCATTTCCTTAAATACAGTCCTTTATTGCATGTTCCACTTACTTGCATGTTTAAAGAATATGTCAGTGAAAACCAAGTACATATTTACTTATGCACGTGCGGATTTTTCTAAGTCAGAATTTCTCAATCTCCAGACTGGGACTATGTGAGGTCAGATAATTCTTTGCTGTGGGGCCATCCTGTGGAATGGGGGGTATTAGGCATGCAGCACCCTCTGCCTCTGCTCACTAGATGTCAGTAACACCCCCTTCCCAGAGTTGTGAGGACCACAAATACATCCAGACATTACAAAGAGCCCCTTTTGTAGCAATAATGACCTATGATGATAGGCTATGCATATGTCCACCTTTTAAAAATATTTTTATTATTTACTGATTTGAGAGAGAGAGGAGAATGGAGAGAGAGAGAGAGAGAGAGAGAGAGAGAGAGAGAGAGAGAGAGATCTATTTGTTGTTCTACTTATTTATGCATTCATTAGTTGTTTCCTCTATGTGTCCTGAGCGAAGATTGAACCTGCAACCTTGGCATATCAGGATGATGCTCTAACCACCTGAGCTTCCTGACCAGGGCCACATGTCTACTTTTACTGAATATTACCAGATTGTTCCTCAAATTGTTTGTACTAAGTGGAATGCTCAGGAGTATGTAAGAGTACCCAGCCTGTCCTATTTTCTGATTTTTGTTCTTGTTGCAAATGTCACTGCAAAACGGTATCTGATTATTTTTTCACTTTGCATTTCCTTGATTACTTGTGAGAACATGCTTCTTTTCATATATTTATTGGAACTCTGGGGGTCTTCTTCTGTATATGGCTGCCTTCTTAACAAAAGAAATAAAGAATTTTCTTCATGCTTTAATTTTTGCAATGGTTTAAACAATTATCTGTTGTGTGAAGGTTTTGAAGTATATTCTTCGAATTTCCTGGGCATGGCTCATTCTGTGGGTAGAAACAGCCTGGGTTCCCTCTAGATATTCATGTAATTTGATTTCTCATTTCTTTTAGAGTCAGTTTCAGATTTGTACAAAAGATTTTTAGTTATGTAGCAATACTACCTATCGAGTTATACCCTTTGTCCATATTGCCAATGATAACTATTTGGATTTTTAGTGATTTTTGTGTGTTTCTCTTTGCTTCTTTATTAAGTTTGTAATTTTATTGCATTGTGAAAAGAATATATGCTCTATAATTTCTGAATTTGGTAATATAAGACTTTACTCTATGGCTAAAATATAAGGCTCAATTTTTAAGTAAGTATATCATAAGCATCTAAAAATATGGTATTGCTATAAAAACTATCATTTGATAATATACTTTGTTCAATATTTTACTTTAGGCAATTTAAGTTCAGAAATAAACACATCTTTGGCCCACTCCTTTTCTATGAATTTTTATTTTACAGTGCTTCTGTTTGTGTGTTCTCTCACATAAACTTTAAGTCTACACAATTTGTCCACACCCACCCTTTTTAACCTAACAAACTTCCCTTTCAATTATTCATGTTTAGTTGTTTACATACATCATAAGTAATTCTTATGTGTTAACATCCACTCAACATGACTTACCCAAATGTAAAAATTTCTGTATTTCTAGATAAGTGACACACTGCAGATCAGATATAAAACACTTTGGACTACATATATTAATAACATATTATGATTGATAAGAACATTTTATATGTAATAATGTATGTTTTATACATCTATAGAAAATGAAATATAGCATACCTGATATATTCATGTCATGATATACATCTACTCTAATAAGAGTAATATTGAAATTAACCATTTCTCTGGGACACCTAAGCCATGCCCACCAGCCAAGCCACACCCATCAGCCAATCAGAGTGGCTGTATGCAAATTGACCCAGCTAAGATAGAAGCCAGCAGCCATGGAGCGAGTGGTGGCGGGGGTGGGGCAGGCGGCTGTGAGCATCGGCGGGGGCGGGGGCACGGGTGGCAGCAGGTGTGGCCCATCAGGGTGTGGCATGAACCTGTGGGACCTGGACAAGGTCCCTGAGACCCTGGAGTTCTTCTAGCTGCTGGGGCCAGACTACAGGGCTGGCTCTGAGGTGGACATCTTGCTCCCCATGGAGCCTCTGGATGGGTTCCCTGTCCACAGCCCTGCGGGGGCCCCAAGCTGGAGCCCAGGAACTTTGAGCCACCAGTGGTGATGGGGGGAAGCCTACCATACCCCGAGCCCTGGAGTGCCCCGGGCTGTCCTGCAACCAAGAAGGCGTGCCTGGCTTCGAGAGGGCACAGGCCGAGCTGAGGGACCCCCATGAGTGCCCAAATTTATTTGTGCATGGGGCTCCTAGTTATTAATAATTATTTATATTAATGCATTTATTGAAATGTTTGGCACTTGCATAGACCTTTCTACCCTTCATCCTCAGAGCCTTCCTCACCTCCAGCTGGTCCCACACTCTCCTTGCTTCTTTCATGAAGGCCTCAGGAATTCACCCCAGTTTCCTCTCTTTTTCAGGCTTCTCCCATCTCTCTACCCTTCACATTCCTCCCTTCTAAAACTGTGGAGAGAGGACAGCCTGGAAGCAAGCACATGGAAGCTTCTTTAAAAGAGGTGTTACTGACAACTGAACTGAGCAATATAGACTGGGGATTGGAGCAGGGACTTCAACATGAGAGATTCAGGAAGATAGAAAGTTCTAGAACTCTCACAGATAAGTTTCCATCACAGCCCTGCCTAAGCAGTTCCTGGCAACCTTACTGAAAATGTCTGGCAACACAGGGGCGAGATGGTGCAGCATGGAGAGTGTGCGAGCTCGGGCTCTGGGTGAGACACATGTCCTGGCTTTGGACATCTCAGAGCTTAGGTTTGTCTGTATGCTGTCCTTTCTCAGTACAGATGGCAGGAAAGGCCTGCCTTGTGAGGTTGTTGTGAGAACGGAATTTGGTTTGCATTGCCGTAAAGTGAGCAACACTTCCTTGCCATGACGATGTCATGTCTGCCCTTTAGGTTTGTTTTCACTCAGTGAGATATCTGGCTTTACCTTTCTCAAAGCATGATCTGCAAAATTTCAAAAATCTGGTAAAATATAAACACATTTCCAGATCAGGTGGTCTTATTTGATCATAAATCCAACCAAATAAATTGTATTTGGGTTTCACAGGTAACCTCTAGAAGGTGGGCACCTGCAGAACCACAGCTCGTGATTTACCTGAGATAGTGGTTCTCATCAGAGCGCACTGGAATCCCATGGTGGTGAGGCTAAGGCCCAGGCTGCGCCCTAGACCACTTACAGCAGCCTCTCCGGGAAGTGGCAGGCATCAGCAGGTTTCACCCTCCCCAGGGCATTTGGAAATCACTAACTTAGAAAGATCACTCTTGTTCTTGTGTGGGGGAAAGACATAAGGGAGAAGATATGCTGAAGTGCAAATATAATTCATTATTAACTACTCCTCGCTTAGGAAAATCATTGGTGTTTGGACACAACACACTGCTTTTCCCTGGGTGTCCTTTAGTTGGGGTATATCTCCATCTGGGGCATTCTCTTTGTTTGGTGAATGTTTGCTCCTCTGATCACTAGGGAGTCAAGCTGTCTGAGATGTGTTTCTTGGCTGAGGTCCACAGGTGGCTCTCCCTCATCTCACACTCGAAGGTCTATTTACGGGTCTCTTTCATGCTAGGACTCTGGAAAGTCAGCCACAGGTTATTGGACATTTTAGTAGTCTTAGCCCCCAACAAAGCGCCCATAACCTAAAAAGAACTACAATCTGAAGTAAGTTATTTTTGTAGTATGCTATAGTTTTATATTATTTAGCACCAGCAATTCAAAAGGTGAACTGATTATGAGTTGGATGCAATTTATTAGCATTTGTCAGTGTGAAGGACATAGTCTTCAGGTAAGGAAAGAGCCGATCTGGAATGTGCCCACGACTGGCGAGTATTCATTTATTTGTGGCATTGCTCGTATTTCTCTCCAAAAACTGCATTAGAAAACACCACTCCCGTTTCTCTTCTATGGACCGTTAGATTCAGCAGTGTTTCTGTTGCTCTCCGTGACCTGTGACTTCACCCACTATAGCCACACTGTGTCTATCTCTCTGCTCACAGCCTCTCCTTCATATTCCTCCCACAGCCTGGGCACAAAGCATCCTGCAGTGCTCCCTGGAACCCCTGTGTGGGATGTTCGGGACATTTCTCACATTGTAGCATGGATGGCTACATGCAGATTGCTTAGATTTTGACCACTTTGAGCCACCTCAGAGAAGTGACCACCTTATTTTTGTATCCTCAGAAAAGACCACTGTTTCTAGGATACAGTAGATAATAGCAATTTTTGAATTGGTGAGAGAATCATCAATGAAGATATGTGTCTCCTTGAATTCCTGCAGTCTCCCTGATGGCTGGTCTTCTAGACTCCTCTCTTCCCTGCTCAGTATGCTGTCAGAATCCCTCCATCCATTTCATGTTGCAAGAACTATGTGAGCAAGTGATGCTTGAGTGGAGGCCAGGGTGGTAAGAAGGAGGATGGGAGGATGAGCCCTCTGAGCAGGTGCTTTGCTTGAGTGGTGGGTGTCAGAGCAAGGTGGCTCCAGTAGAAACCCATTGACAGGAACAGGGAGTGAAGCAGAATCCCATGAACAGTCAGAGATTGAGGTCTGTTCTGTGCTCTAGGGGAGATGCTGGATGCTGGAGATGAGTAGTGATGAAAACTGACTTCTACTTTAGAAAGAGCACCTTTACTACAGAATGGGTTGTGGCTATTGGTGGGGCCAGTCAGTGTTAGGAAGCCCAAAAGAAAGGCTTGAATAATAGAGGTATGCAATGATGGTAGCCAATCATGGGGCTGTGCAGGGACGTGGGGAGAGGTAACCAGGTGTGCTGTATATTTAGGAGGCCTAGCCAACAGGACTTGCCAATGGTCTGGGAAAGAGAGTTAAAGATAATATGTTAGGTTTTGGTGTGAGTCCAGATGCATTTATTGAGGCAGGGAAGACTTGGTGAGTCAAACATCTTAAAAGATGCTACAAGAAAGCTGGTACTAACCGGAGTGATGCCATTTCAGGTTCATTCATCAAATGTCCTTAAACTCTGAGATGCCTGTAGCTGATGCTCAGCTAACTGTGCAAAACGATGCTGTTTACTTAATTCTGAACAACACAATGGCTGGAGAACACAGGAACAAATGAACACAAGCCACTTTGAAGGAAAGACAAGTGCAAGCCTTTGTAGGCTCAAAATAAGTTTCCTTGGACCCCATGAAATAGTCAAGAAAAGAGATGTCACATTCAGAGCAACAAAATTCATAAATTACTCATTGGTGGATATGAATTAACATGAAAAAATTAAGCTAAATACCTAAGGGTATGACAAACATATTAAAATAGACTTGAGGTGCTGAACAAAATCCACTAGCCTTCATGTACAACAGAAGGCGTGAAAACATAAAAGTGTTGGCTACGCCATGTTTCTGAAGAGAGCCTACCGACACACAATGATACAATTCCCACTGACTGCATCTGTGTGGCATGAAAATGACCGAGCTAAGTGATACAGAGCCCTAAGCAATGGGAAAATGCAGCACTTAAAACTCTGTAAGTGAAGAAAGTTTGTGAATAATGCACTACTAACTCTGGGTCCAGGTGATTCTGATAAGATTACAACTGACCAGAATAAAGAAAATTTCTACTGAAGTTCAACCATCATCTACCCTTCAGACCACAGCGGGTGAGAGTGACTCTTTGAAGCACTTTATTAGTAATGATCATTCAGCAGTTTGCACTTGCCAAGAGGAAGATATTTGTGGACCAGAGGGTGGAAGAACAATTAATGACTTTTCCCATGACTCAGAAACATGTGGGCTGGGCTCTGGGCTGTTTTTGTCACTCTGTTTAGATTCCTGTGACTGGAAGGAGTCACACAATGGAGGAGACAAATTCCACTAGCTTACAACATCTCAGACTCGACTTACATGGCTATGAAATGTCACGACACATCTTATCTATGGTGTCCAGCTGGACAGTTTGATGGAGCCAAGCATCCCTATATGAATAAATTTTAATATATACAGAGATTATCTGGTATATTCTAACATATAGTTTTGACTCTATGACCCTACACTGATGGTAAAGGACCCTTTCTTCCTTCAAGGTTCCGTAGGAAGTTTCATAGACCTGAAAGAGGTTGGTAGCAAAAGAGATGTCAGTGTCAGAACAGACAAAACTAACAAATGTGAAAACAAAACCGCTCAGAAGTGCTGGAGAGCCCCAGGTTAGAGTGAATAATAGCCCAAACATGAAAAGTTATGCCATTATTTTTTTAAATAATTTATCTGAAGCAAAAGCAATACTTGGGGGGATAAAAATAAGACATTCTCAATGACGTTAGCTAAATCAATACTTTCATATATGCCACAGTCAACATGCATTTACTCAGAACCTATTCTGTGCCAAGAATTATTCTAGCCACTTTCAACTAATCAATGATTCAGACAAACATCCAAACCCTAGTGGAGCTTATAGCCATGCAGGGGACAGATACAAGGCACAGAAAGTATAAAAGAGTAAGTTACAGAGCATGTCAAGGTGCGAGTGCTATGAAGAAAAGCAGGCAGAGCATGTAAAAGTGCTTAAGAGGACAGAGTTCGATTCAGGTGGCAGTTCTATCAGGGGCTCACTGAGAAGAGGAGATGTCAGCAAAATCTTGAAGAAGTAAGGAAAGTAGCCAATGTGGCATCTGGAGGAAGGACATTCCAAAAGAGGGACCAGTTTGAGCAAACCTAGGGTGGAACTATGCCTAGGGAGCTCAAGGCACAATAAGGAGGCCAGGGTGGCTAGTGGGGGCCACAGGGAGACTGACAGGAGGTTTACAATGACAGGGACCAGATCATACAGAGCCTTGGAAGCCAATGGTGGGTCTCGGGCTTCAGAGAAATAAGGAAAGATGGTGGCATCAGCAGAAGAGTACTTCAAAGAATAGTTCTGTTGACTATTAGCTTGAGGGTTGGTTCTTTATGGAGGACAAGGGTGACCTGTGAAGATGAATGCCATCATCCCAGCAAGGCACATGGGTGAGTCACCCTGGGGTGGCAGCAGTGGAGAGTAGAAGTAGAACCAACTTCCTGAGTTGACTGTGGTTATGAAAAGAAAGGTATCAATGACACTCCATGGGATTTTAGTCTGGGCTTCTGGAAGCCTGCAGTGGCCAGCCGAGGATGGAGCAGGTTTGGGTCGGGTTGGGAGATCATCAGAATGGGGCATGTTCAGTTAGAGATTTCTGTTAGATGGCCAAGTGCTTATAAGGCCATAAATATATCTTCATAAAAGAATCAGCTTCATGTATTAGCTCCAGCACTCAAATGTTTTACTGAGCCAATTCCTCTTGAGGCAACCATAGCCATAAATGATGGTGGGAGACGGGAGATGCTGTGAGGAAGCTTCACACAGCCCAGAGTTCAATAACAAAAGACATGCTGGTGTCAGAACAGACAAATCTAACAAATGAAATGCAACCCCTTGCATACCAATGCCCAGACCTAGGCTCTGAAATCAGCATGCACACACGGGCTGGCCAGGGAGGATCTGGTGTAGGAGGAATCCAAGTGAAATAGGAGTCTCTGCGTGTGCAGTGATGATGAAGTGAGCAGGAAGTCCTGGTGTGGCAGAATTCCACAAGCAACCAAAACACAAAGAAGGCCAAAGTGCTGGGCCTGATTTCTGAGATCTCTGAATCCGCAAGAAAGAGTGAGAATTCAGAAGGCAGAGGGAAGGGACACTTGTGGGAAGAAGACTCATTTATTTGGGGAAGTTAACGTGATGAGGCTGAGGACACAGGTGAGGGTGGGTCTACTCAGCAGGGCTGGAGGTCAAATTTCTCTTTCCTGCGACACCTTCCATGCCCAAGCAGCATCACTCTGGAAATGAGACCCCATAACACTCAGCAATTCCCCTAATGAAAAGCCCTCCCTGCCTCAATCCCCCGCATTAGCTGCAACAGACCCCTTCCTCTGAAATAGTTCTCCTAGAGTCAGAAACTGTGAGTCCAGGGAACCCAGTAGCCACACTGTCCTCACCGTAACTCTTCACTCTTCCTGCCTCTGACTCTCCCAGTACCCTGTGGCCAACCAGCATCCTCGCAGCCGAGGACCCAGTACCAGAACAGACCAGGCACTGTGGTCTATGCCCTTAGGGGCTCAGCCTGTCAGGGTGTGGCAGTCCTTTCCTGGCTCCTTTTCAAATATGTCCACTAAATTTTTCACCTGTTACGGAGAAATCAAGAGTTTGAGAGGCAGAACCTCGATGTGTTTCAGAAAGCTCTGGATGAGGCTGTGGCTCCTTTGCCCTTGGCATGTGACTGTGAGGGATCTCCCGCTCCCCCCTGCCTGTGTCAGGCTGGGCTGTGGACACAGTGAGATGACGTCTGTCAAGTTCTTAGCTCAGCTCCCTTCCTTAATCCACAGCTGAACAAATGTCGGTTATTATGATTTTAATTACACTGCCCACATGTGTTCAGATTCAGCTATGGATTTACAAGAACAGAAACAGTTTCAGAGTGCTCATTCTTATCACTGTATAAAATGCAATTGTAGAGTTGTGTGCACACACATAAACACACACATTTTATCATAGGACCCTACGTAAATATCCATGTCATGTTATCAGTTTCCAAACTCACCCTGAAAAATCCATATGCGTGTCTGGTTTAAACCTGACCAAATCCATTTGAGAGACAGATGATCGGTGACCAATCATGCATTTCAAAATCCTAGGGAGGTCATCATGTCTTGTGATTAAATAGGTGCAGGTTTTCTAGACTTACAGGAAATCTGTATTTTTTTTTTTTTTTACTCTAGCTGATGCAGAAACACAAAGCATTTGTGGCATCTGAATTGATTTTTTTTTTTTTTTGCCTCAGGGAAAATGTGAAACAGGAAGTTTTCCAGAAGTGCTCATGCTCTGCCTAAGGTTGTACTTTTCTTTGAATCTCAGTAACAACACTCGATTCTTGTTCTGTAAGAAGAATCGCAGAGAAGCTGAGCCAGGGGGCTGATGAGAGACCAGTCCAAGACTTCTCAGGACATCCACACCATCTGCTGCCCATTGCCCAGGCCACTGTCCTTTCCATATCTATTCTCAATCACTCTCACTTCATCGAAAAGGCTATGTTGAGGTTTGTTTTTTTTTTAAAATCCAACTAAATTTAAATAACTGAAATAATTCATCAGAGTAACAAAAGAATCAAAGTTCAGACTAGTTACACAACAGAAGTTCAGGGATGTCCCTTGGCAGGGCGGTGCTGAGGTGGAAGCATAAACTGCGAGAAAGATTGCCCAAGATTCCAATTCCTCTATGTCAAGCATGTTAAACTTGCAGCCCGCAGGCCACATGCCTCATTTATTTGGCCTGTTTTAGCCTTTGAGTTTGACATGCTTGTTCACACTGAACTAAAGTTATGATGTGAACTCATAATCTTTTGCATTAGCAGCTATGACTTCAGTTATTTCACACGGTGTCAGTGGGACAGGGCAAGCCCTAACAACGGTCGACAACACGAGCTGGTCTTTCTGCAGAACTCACTGGGGCCCATGCCTCTCTAAGGGTTCCCAAGGCAGCCCACGTGCTCCTCACTCATCACAGTGCTGTAAGGCTGGCCCTGCTTCACCAATGAGCAAAGGGAGGCACAGAGAGGTTGCACAATTTTCCCAAATACTCAGACAGCTGAGGAGTGTCCCGATCTACACTGTGCACTTTTAGATAATGAGTACACTGTGGTTAGCAGTTCACACGTATTTCTCATTGAATTTTCATGAAATTCAAAAGTCACCCCATACTGAGGATACAGTCCTCTCAGATGCCCTCAAGTGCGGGACCTGACTTTATATGCTACGCAGGGCCCTTTTTGCAAACAGCAATTCATATATGTGGATTCTGGCAATGTGGTTATATCCATCGGAGAACAGCATCTTATCTCCCCCTGTGCCATAGCCATCCTATGCTTCCAGTGAAGTGCAAAGGAAACGTGGGGGACTACTAGGGAAAGTACAAGCGGAAAGCACTGATAATAGCTATTTTCGTGTTATATTCAAGGAGAAAGAGGAATGGCCACTGAGTCAGTAAGAGGACAGAGTCAGGCTGGGGCAGATGTGAGTGGGACAATGGGCCATGGCTCGCCCAGGCTCCGAGGATGACACCAACAACGGGACTGTCACACGGAGATGGTCACTCCACTCTTGACCCAGAGGAAGCCTCACTGAACACAGTAGTGTGCGGCTACCAAGTGCAAAGGGGAGGAAGAGGCTGGCAAGTTGGGCTGGGAGAGAAAAGGAAATGCTAGCAACAACCTTGGCAGGACATACAAGAGTGGACATGACTGGTAGAAGGTTGCACCCTTGTGTGTGATATTGTTTGCTCTATAGCCACAGGAGACAAATTCTCAAACACACACACATTCACACACACAAACATACATTCACACTCACACTCACACACACAAATACACTCACACACTCACATACACACACACTTACGAAGCTGTGACCAAGTTCTTCTAAAATGGCAGTAGAGTCACCAAAACACTTGAGAAGACTGTGGCCTTTCTCAACAAGCTTCATGAGTCTCCGAGAGCCACACCTCCACCTACAAAGGACAGCATCACCACTGGCAAAGGACTGCTCTCCAAATCCATGCCTGTGTGGTGTCTCGATGCAGTTATTCATAATGTGCAATACAATGAAATACTTCTTATTTATAAAGAAGAAACCATTTCAAAGGTAGAGAGACAGAGAGACAACAGAGACAGAGGAAGACACAGAGAGATTAAGAGGGAGGACGGGGAGAGAGTGTGCTGAAGTGGGGGTCCTGCTGAGACAGGGAAGCACATGTGGAGATCACGGTCAGTGAGCATTTGCCTTGTAGTCCTGGGGCGAGATGTGTCTTCACTTTGAAACATAACTACTCCATGTTTTCAGACCCACATAAACTAGATTATGCACACCACAGCCCTTATCCTAGACTTTTAGAGACAAATATGCTCCGTTATTCAGAAATTTGGAGAGTTTTGAGAACTAAGGTAATGTTTATATCCCATGGGGCTGGACAGTACCCCCTAATGAAGCTTTTTAGTTCTGGGAAAAACATATGGATATTCTCAATAGGTGAGCTATATAAAGATTATAAAATACTCATATCAATTCAGGTCTATATTTTGCCCCAAATGAGTTCAGGTTGTGTTACTTTAAAAAAAATCACATATGAGTTAAAAATTGGTTTTCAGAACATTTTGAATTTGGGATCTTCCATTGGTGCTTTAAACTCATAAAGATTCACTCATTTAAACCTAAAAATGTGTTATTTTATCTACTTGACTCACGGAGAAAGCAATACTCAGCATTTCTCTTTCCCCTGAGTGACTTTCTATTTTCCTAACTGAAGGCAGGCATGCTGCTTGACCATCTAGTGAATGTAATTCAAGAATGGAAGGAACTTCAAAAGCTGCTGTCCTGACTCCCTCCTGCTGGCTTTTCACGAGTGAAATCTACCTGTCCATTGACCGAGATGATCCCACCCTTCCCATATTCTCGATATTACAACTTTCAGCTAGAGAAATGCAAGCTCTTGTGGTTTCAAATAAAGAAACGACCTGAAATGGATTTTTATGGTAGAGATGACAACTCCAGAATGTGCTAAGTCACTTTTGCTTAACCAATTTTAAATTTCATTAAGCATTGATGTTGACGTTGTGTGTTCCATTTTCTTCTATTTTCTTATAAAAGATATAGCCTTGACACAAGAATGCAAAGGCAGTAGTTGCTGTTTTCTGGGTAACAACACTGCTGCAGAGCAATGCAGGATTGAGGTTAAGAGTCAGCAGGGCCTGGATTCAAACCTGACCTCTCCATCCTCATGTCCTGGTCTATCTGATGCAGACACGGTGCTGCACCCTCTGCTTAGTTACAGGCGAGGATTCAGCTAGACACAGGCGATGGGCACCAGGACAGTGTCTGGCTTATGCTAAGTGCTCTATAAGTTATATATCTTAAATTGTGATCATTATTTAAATGACTAATAGAGTCAGTTAGATATAGATCATACTACCTCCTACCTCGAACCTCTGTCTTGGGAGTACCTTCAAGTTGTGCTTGTCTAAAATGTGTGGCCAGTCAAGTCTTTTATTATATCACAAAATCATGAAGAAGCATCCTCAAATAATATTTAAGTTTAGCCTTCTCTTTAAAAAAATTATGTGCGACTTCCTCGGGTTAAGTGCCACATGAGTAAGAAACTCTCAGCCAAAGATGAACTTTCGCTGCGAGTTCACGGCTGCCACACACTGTGACAGGTGCACTCCCGGGCAGCAGTCACATGTTCAAGTATTAGTGAGTCAGAGTTTCCTTTCACGGGCACATAAGGTTAGAAACAGGTCACACGCTCTGAGTCAAACGATCGCTTGCTCTGAGTGTATAATTCAAAATCTGACCTTTGCTGAAATGTTATTATGTCATTCCCATCATTTCAATATGAAGGGAGATTAGGAAGAACTCAGGATTCTGGGGCCCAACTGTTCTGGGACTAAACCCATCAAAGCTGTTTAAAGGAGGCTGAAGATAAGCAATGGGTTACTATTTCTAACTTTCTTTAAAGCTCAATTCCTACAAACGAAAACTACATTTATTCCTCAGATGTAATGTTATTATTTCATACAAAAGTTGAAATAGAGCTTGAAATACAAAAAGCCATGTAAAACCAAAGTGAGTCACAGGAAGAATCATAAATAAAACAGAAACCATTAGAAATGAGCTTTTATTTTTCCCCCTTTGCTTCTGTCTGGCTTTGTGGGGAGCTCACCATCTGGTGCCGTGGTTCTCAACCTTCCGAATGCCGCGACCCTTCAATACAGTTGCTCATGTTGTAGTGACCCCCAACCATAAAATTATTTTCGTCGCTACTTCCTAACTGTAATGTTGCTATTGTTATGAATCATAACGTAAATATCTGATATGCAGGATGTATTTAGGCGACCCCTGTGAAAGGGTCGTTTGACCCCCAAAGCGGTCACGACCCTCAGGTTGAGAACCGCTGATCTAGTGGAAATTCTCATGAGTACAATCTTACTGCCACTGCTCAATGTTAGACACCTAGAGACTGACCCTCTGGTTTTAACAATCTGTGTAGAAAGATTCCACGCACAGTATTATAAATTTTGTTTGCATACAGTTAAGCTATAGGAGTTGATGCCTATACCTGTACCATTTATATTCTAGAATTGAACAGTGTTTTGTGCTTTTTCCAGATATTGCCCCAAATTTTACAAACAGAATGGTATTTTTAGGTACAACAGCACAGAAGTAAACCTCCATAAATTTTCATGTCGTACTTTGAAAAATTTACTTCCAAAAACAGACTCAAAGTTACAAAATCTCTGGCTATAATTAGAAAGCATCAATTAAAACAATGTTGCTTTTTTTCCCCCTCTGGAGTTCTAATCACATATGAACATGTGATAAATGAGTAATATCTTCAGATCACAGTTACTGTTACATGTTTCTTTCATGTAGGTAATAGTTTGATTTTAACAAAGAAGCGAAAAGATGCATTTGAAGAAAGCGAACTTTTAATTTTTGTACTTGCAGATGGTAATGTAAGGGCTGGTTGGTTCCATTTAATATATATGTCAACATCTTTTTAAAGAAAATCAGATAAGTAGATGTGATACAGATAGCCCTCAATAATAGTGTTTATATATACACACACATGTATAGGTATTTAGACGTATATGTGTGGGGATATATATACACACACACACACACACACACACACACACACTTTACCTGTGTGTATTGTTTTAAGAAGATTCAGAAGGATCATCAAGTTGTGAAAGGTTAGAAAGGTAGCAAGTTCACATCTATACTGTGAACAAGACAAACAATTCCCCAAATTATGGTGCTTCATATACATAATTACTAAAGAAAAGATGAGACCTCAGGTCAAATGCCTCAGATCAATATTAGTAGCACTGAATGGTGTGAAGATACACCAACAGTGCAACCGTGAGAAGACCCACTTACCATAAAACACACAAATACTATGGCAGGCAGAGTATTATAATTTGCAAAATAACTTGCTTTCTTAGTAAATAATAATTTGTCTCTGGAATCCTCATTGTTCAAATGTTCCCGCTGATACTCTTATGAATCTGGAGTGATGGTGTATATTTGTACTGAGGAATGTTGTTTTGTGCCCATTAGACATGTATAATACATTTTAATAAAATAAACTCTTTGTTCAAGGGAACTGAATTATTCATTATTTTGCCAAGTTCTTTCCTGTTGGAGCTTCTCACAAAGCAACCCCTGACTGTTTGACTTTCTAAATAGCCTAAGTGATTCCAAACTCTCTTTTTGCAAAGAGAAATGGATATTAGAACTGGCGCTCAATAAAGAGATGCTTGTTTTCTCCCACACATTCACGTCGTTCAAAAGACTGATCGAAACCACAGGCCAAGAAGTTAAATGGTTTCTTTGAATGGCAGATTAGATTGCTGCCTTTTTTCCTCCAGTTCTGTATGTCCATACCACTAGGCACACACCCGTGCATGCGCACACGCATAAACACACCAGTCGCACACTCTGAACTGGTGATCTGCTCTAAGCTTTGAGTTTTGCTTGTGAGAAAGATCAGGAACACAGGAATCCTGACTTTTCTTCCTCACAGCCTACCCCTGAGCAGCTAACCTGAAGAAAAGTCTGAGGCTTTTCTTCCTAGGGACATGTCCCATTAGACACAGAGCAGAAATAACAAAAGTTGATTCCAGGTAAGGGGCTTTTTCCATACTGCTGCTGTAGAATATATTCATTTCAGCACAAGCTTGGGACCTGTATTTGATTTCCTCTTTTATGAAGTGAGGGAATTGGATAAAGACATTTCTAATGCCCTAGGACCTTAGAATCTCTATTTTTTTTAAAGTCACTAAACTGTGGGATATTGTGCTTCAGTATTAGCATTTTCTTTTTCTTTTTCTTCTAAACCTCTGTTGTTTGGGGAGACAGTATATCCCCCAAGACTCTTTTACTTTAAATAGAATATAATTTTGACAAGGCCTTAACTTCTGGACTTCTTTTCTTCTACTCGCAGGGACAAAAGGTACCTACACCGCTGGATGTAACATGTGTGATTCCATCTGTGTAATATGTGTGAAGCTGAGTGAGTGTGATTAACAATGCCATGGTGAATTAGGACACAGCACATTCATGTCCCCCCGCCCCCCGGCTTGATGTCCCACCATCACTCAATGACAGCAATGACCGAGGTAGACTTTGTACTGTAGCTTTTCCACTCAGTTCTAGGAGCTCAGCCTCATCACCCCGAAAAATCCCTCTCACTCCAGCTTGCACTTGGCATCTCCATTTGACTGCCTACTCAATTTCTTCACCTTCAAATTTCAAAAACAGTGCAACTAGTCCTCAGGCATTTTCTGTTTTAAAATGTCTTTCCTCCCCAGGCATTCTTTAAGTTTTCTCATAGAACTTCTCACAAAATTATGAAAATTCACACTATTCTTCTCAAACCCACAAACAAATTTCCTCTTAATTATGAATCGGGTGTTAACAGATATGGGAAATTACTCTTTATCTCAATCAGAATCTGGTTCTTCCATGCCATGCGCCCTTTCACTAGTGAGCTTGGATCAGCACTTCAGCTCCCTCCTACTCCCTTCTCCCACCCACTTCAGAATGGCATTTACTCTCCTGATTGTTTCATTCTCATCCTGATTAAGACCTGGACCAGTCCTTCTGGGGGGCGACCTCTTGGATCATGCAGTAGTGGCAATGCTCACGTCGCAAAGACATTGGTCTGCTTCCTATATCTTTATGACCCCTCACCTCCATCACCATCCTGAGACCAACGCATCTTCATTGCAGCAAATGCTTTCTGCCTCCAGTGCAGAAAATCAGCCTCTGGGTTTTTGTGCTGTTCGTCTTAAACCATTATGTAACCTCCTCTGTTATTAATGAATAATAATTGCCCCCAAAATATTTCCCATTATTTCAAAAGACTACCAAAATTTAAGAATGCGTAACTAATGTTATATCCAAAATGCCCAAAAGAACATAAAAGTTACGTAACTACACATTTATTTTATTCTTCTCTGAAAACTAGGACAATAGAAACACTAGTTAATACACATACCCAAAACTTCACCTAAACAAACAATGAATAATTATACTTTGTTATACGGATGGCCCTAACATAACAGTATCCAATTAATCTCTTTTAGTCACATTTATTCTCTAAAAAATGCAAATAAAATTTCAGATTGCTAAAATGCAATCAAAATTTGAAAGCAGAACTATTAGCTAGGAAATAGTCACTTACCGATGTGCACATAAATTATGAAGGTGAAGTCCATATTTCTCCTCAGCAGATAACCCATCCATCAACAAGTAGAAAATGAGAAAGTTGCTTTGGCCGAGGGGTTGTGAAATGAGTCTGGACTTCTCTAGCATATATGTATAAATTCTGGCTGGTTAAGAAAACAGACATGATTCTGTTAAATGCCATTATTAGTTTCATTTCCATAAATTTACACATATGAGTTAATTGCAAAGATAATAATACAGCGTCTTTTCAAACACAGACCTTTTCTAAACAATATTGATAAGTTTTATTCTCAGAGAAATTTTTTAGGGTCAGGAAAATTAAGCAGATGATTATGAGAGCTCCATTATGCCCTCTCTCTTCCCTCTCCGACATACTGTTTCCCCTATTATTAACATCTCGCATTCGTGTAGAACTTCGGTTGTATACAGCAAGTCTACTTGAACAAATGGGACACTCTTACAATGTTGTGCCTGTTATAAACATTGTAAGTGGTCAATTTAGCCAAACAGAATGATTATAAGTGTCTTTTTAAAATCTCAAAATAAACAGTATTAAGAAAGTTGCCAAAAGTGCATAAAGACACTTGAAAATGCCCCTTTAATTCATGCGTTTAAGATTGGGACGAGGTGGTGTAGTTTCTCTTCCATTTCTCCATGTGTATTTAGTCAGTTGACTAGCAACTTCAAGCTGATGTCTAAATTATTAAATTTTCTTTTCTTTGCTGCCTTCCTAACTATATTATTTGCTGAAAACATTTTCCACTTAATGTTAATATTAACTACAAAGTAATTCACTGATCAAGATATATATATATTTTTAAAACCTATACACATAGGGAATAAGCTGCCATAGTTGTTCCCTTCTGTTATTGTCTACTCATCAGCTAAAGAAATATCCAGTGAGAATAGGGGGCTGAGTGGTAACTTTCTGACCATCATGCTTCTAGATTCCAAGAAAGGGTTGGCCTTGTTCCCATTTGTCCCATACCAATACAGGCTTAATTTAAAGCAGCATTCAAATCTAATTGAATTCCATATCAAAGAGTAGCTTCAAAACCTTTCATCTAAATTCAAAAACAGTATAATTACTAATCATCCTAGTTAGCACATTTCCAGCAGTGAATAAAATTGCTGTGGATTAGCAGGAGTCTGATCAGTAGCATTTTTAAAAATATGTATGTTGAAGGAGCTCTTAGATGGAAGAAAACATAAAACAACCCAAAATTCAAATTTCCATTTGAGACCTTTCATGTCAGAAACATTCTTGACTAGATATATACTTGTCACCTTGCAACTTTTCAGGAATTCGCATGAGAATATATGTTTCTCAAAAGGTTTGGGTACAATAAAATATATAAATATGTTTGCAGATTTTATATGTAGGAAAAGTATTTTATAGAGCTGCAATTTGTGTTCAATATGACATAAAATAGAGGATATAAACTTCCCTCTCCTTCAAGAAAAACAAATGCCTGCCTTCATTGCCTTTTTGACTTCCAGCACCAACTCTCACCCTGCCCCATTCACCTGGTTATAAACCATGACCTGTTCCCCAAAAGTCCCACCATGCCTTCAATTAGCAATCACCAGAAGCATACTATTGATTAATTAATATAACCAAATATTCTCTTTCACACTTACCCATTTCTGTTGACTTCATTATTGATGACCATTAATTTTAGGTTCTCAGCTATGAGGCAAAGTACGGGAACTGGTCCTGACTCTGACATTGCCAATCCCCATGCCCCTCTAAACTTCTCTTTCCCCATCAGTAAAGGAGGGATTTAAAAATACAAAGGTCCTAGGCTCCCTGTGGACTCCAAAAGGTAGGAGCCCCCAATTGGAGTCCCTACTGTATACCAGGCACTGAGTGGGTGATTTTCAAACAATGCCTCATTTAACTTCTGTTGTGAACCTTTATATATATACTAGGGGCCCGGTGCACAAAAATTTGTGCACTCGGGGTAGAGGGAGTCCCTCAGCCCGGCCTGTGCCCTCTCAC
>PVJC01002043.1:0-84031 GCA_004026665.1 Murina feae | reverse complement strand
CAAGCAAAGAACAAGGAAATGTCAAGTTCTAAATCTTTACAATGGCTTTATGATCTGCAGTTATGTGGAAGGTTTATTGATCAGTCACTGCTGTTTGATATTTTGCTATGCAGGGCAGGAATTGCTCTGGAACTTTCTGCTCTCAGCAACTTGGTTAAATTTTTATTATAATTTGAAGTACTTTAAAAAAAAAAAAAAAGAAAAATCATTCTGGGGATACTTCATGCCGTGCAAAATCTAACAAGCTCTGGAGTACAGAGAAATCACTGAAGATTCAATAATTTTAAGTATTATAGTAGGACTTCACTTATGGGGAAAGCTGATTAGGAGTATAATTCACATCAAGAGCAATTCTAAATTTCTGCCATTATTCTATATAAGTAGTTTGATGAGGAGGGTGGCGGCAGTGATGACAGCACTGTCCTTGTTATGGTTCTTTATAGTTTTCAAAGCCCTTTCATCAAATTATTTTATTTAACCCTACCTGTTTAATGAGATATTCAGTGCTATTCCCGATTTATATCGGGAAATTGAGATTCAGAGAGGTGAATCCTGAGATCACACAGCGAGTAGAGAAACAGCGCTGGAGAAAAACTTGGAAGGCATTTCAAGAAATCGTAACTTCATTTGACTTTTTGCTTAACATTTTGAAGTTTTCAGCAGCAGAACAGCAACATCAGGAAAAAAAGATTTATGCTGCAAAGGCAAGTCTTCAGGTTGGGCATTGGTAGGCCTAGGATGCTATTGATGAGTTTTGACAGCCACTGTGTTAGCAATGACGGCTCCTTTGAGAAAATGTGGAAAGGTCTTCTTTTCAAAAGAAGCCTAATGCATAAACCAGATAGCTATTGTGGCAGAGTTCAAAATTTACTGTGAAGGGTGCACATTAATGAGATACATTTAAGAGAAATGACGCTCTTCCTAACTACCTCATTACTCCATTAAGGATATGCTGAAACCTTTAAAAGTTAGAATAACTAAAATTTCTATCAGGGCTTTGTGTTCAGTTCACTGGGTTCCATTTAAATATGTACCTGGATACTTTGGAGAGATTAATAGGAAAAAATGCTATTTTTGTGATTCAAAATATAAATCACTTTATCTTATGTGTTGTCTCCAAGGATAGTCATTAAATAATGTCAGACTGGCCTCAGCAAAACTTGCCCTCTAAGCAGTTGTTGTGTGTGCACTCGGGGTCTTCTCAAGTATACAGAGAAAGGTACATTAAAAAATCTGATGACCAACCAATGCTGAAAATTTGTCCAATGTCTATTGAGTTTCCATTTCATTTTGTATAAATGTTTTCTAAGGACTTTTGGCTTATAAAGGACCAACTTGGATACAGAACATCAATAATAAAAGAAAGGGATTGCTTTCCCTTGTGAGCTGAGTTGGAACCTTTAAAAGAAGGGTGTTAAATTTGAAGTATTGTGAACTCCTTTAATGAGTTCTTTTTGTTCCAAGAGACTTCTGCTTCACAAGAGGGAAATGTCTAAAATCCTTGTAACTTACATGCAATGTAATTTTGGGGGGAAATATTTGTAGAACTTTTCATTTTAATGCCTGGTGGTTTCTATTTTTGTTATTTGGTTCAATAAATGGCCAGTTGATACCTAACAACACTATTTCTAAATTATCCACTTTACTTCATATTCATGAAATACAGAGTCTTTTTCTATCTTTATGTTTTTTGTTTGTTTACTCATCACTGGAGGATTGGTTTTAATCTCTGAAGTCACATTAACAGTCATTAGCACATGGGTATATGTTTAATTAGTCATAAATGTGTTGATGTGTTTCTGGAATTTCATTTATTCATTTAGCAAATATTTATTGAGGGTATATTGTATGCTAGTCTCTACGGGGGATTATCAATAAAAAAAAAGAGACTAAAATCAAGGCAAGAAAAGAGGACAGACTGTAACTAAATAAAGATAATATATATTATATTGAATTATAATACATTCCATAGAGAAAAGAGCTATGGCAGAGAGAAGGAGGATCAGAAGGAGAGTGCACAATTGTAAAAACAGCGCCAGAGAAGGTTTCACTGGAAAGAACACCTTTGAACAAAGACCTGGAGGTGATGAAGGTTACAGGGAAAGAGCATCTCAGGTAGAGGGAAGAGGATGCCTGGCATGTGCTGACAGCAGAACACAACCAATATGCCAGGAAAGAAGACCCAAAATAGAAAGCAGTGAGAGATGAGGAAAAGAAACACTGGGCTCAAAGAGTCAAATTTATTAGGATTTTGGCTTTTTATTTAGAAGAAGTGGAAGCCATTGAGCAGTGAAGTGAAATGATGTGACATATACTGAAAGTGTCATTTAGGCCACTGAGCTGATGATAGTCTTTAGGAGAGTGAGGCCATAATAGGGGAGCAGTTAGGAGGCCATTATAGTAGTTGAGACAAGAGATAATGTTGACCTAGACAAAGGTAGTAATGGTGAAGGTGGTGCTAAAAGATTAGATTCGGGACCTCACTAAGATAGAACAATGGGCTACGGATTAGTATGGGATATGAGAGAAAAAAGCATTATGAAGGATGATTCCAGAATTTTGACCTGAACAAGTGCAAGGACAGAAAAGTCATTTTACCAATGAGTTATGGTCAGGAGCTGACAGTAGCACCAGGGACCCAGGGGACTGAGACAGAGGAGGCTGCAGTGAGACAGGGGCCCAGGAGGCTCCAAGCACAGGGGACAGCCACTGGGGCAGGGTGAGGAGCTGGCTGATGTGGTTAGAAATTGTTTCATAAGGCAAGCTGGAGCAAATAAGTCAATATGCTGAAGGTATATTGTGAGTTGGGTTTCTCTGTTAGAGAAGAGCTTAATCCTATATAATAAAGAGCTAATATGCTAATTAGACTGAACAGCAGAACTACCATCTGGATGACCTGCCAGACAAAGCCAGGGCTGTAAGAGCAGGCTGAGGCAGTCAGGACTGCGAGGGCTGAGCTCCTTGCATGAATTTTATGCATTGGGCATCTAGTAAATATAGAAAGGAGGAAGACTAGAAAAGACCCTAATGTGTTGGTTTAGAATTGGAGGTATTGGTGTGATAGATAGAGATAGATGATAGATAGGGATAGAGATAGAGATAGAGATAGAGATATAGAGATAGAGATAGAGACAGAGACAGAGACAGAGATAGAGATATATCTCTACATGTTTACATAGATATATATCTACAAGTGGATGTATAGAGAAATAGATACATATATATACACATCTACTCTAATAAAAAAGTAATATTGAAATTGACCGTTTCTCCGGGATGCCAAAGCCATGCCCACCAGCCAATCAGAGTGGCTGTATGCAAATTAACTCAGCCAAGATGGAGGCCGGCAGCGCAACCACGGAGGCGGGCTGGGCGGGTGTCCGGCCTGCGTGTGTGGGGGGTGGGCGGGGCATGATGGGCGCCATGGGTTGGGCAGGTACAGGCCAGGCTGAAGGACCCCCAAGTGCACAATGTATTGTGCACCAGGCTCCTAGTATAGAAATAAACATAACTGAGTATGTGCTTGTGTGTGAACATTTGTCATTTATTTCCTAGCTCTATCATTGAGAGAGTCTAGAAGTTATGACATGCCAGTAGCAGTGAGCATGGTAGATATCTCATTTCTAAATGCCATCCTTCATTGAAAGGAACCAGGGCTCTTTGGAGAGCTGGCTGATTCCAGACTGGGAAAGGGAAAGTGCAAAATGGACCTAGAATATACTGATGTCCCAGGAAGTTAAAATGTGCCCAAGGAACAATGGGACATGTTGGAGGGACCTGAGAGACACTCTCTGACCAAATCTGGGTAATATGAGCATAAAATTGATGAAAGTAACAGAATACAATTCATTGAATGAAATAGGAATTCATAGCTCTATACTGACACAAATAAATAAATGAAGAGGGGGGACATTTTTACAGAAGAATGCCAATTGATAAATGCAAAAAGAATGATGCAAACGGAAGACTGTCCTTTGGCAAGCATCAGAGTGGTAGTTTATTTAGACAGGAGTCATCAATGACTCCTAAAACTGGTGGAGTGAAGGTTCTATGAGGAACAGAATATTGATATAGCCTCAGAGTGTGTCCGTATCAAATACATATTGGTTACAAAAGGGAAAATGGTGACTTTATAATGGAAAATTTAAGTGTGCACCAATCCAAGGGATCAAGATTAATATCACAATGGGGAGATGGTTCACCATCATGCAAAGACCATTAGGTATTCCTGATTGAGATAGTTCAACAATGTGGATGCACTGTACAGAGCACATCATTTCTTTGATATTTCCGACAAGGATGCATGACTTGTATCTGAGATGAAGAAACAGCAGATGAAACTATGAAATCTATAGAATGAAATACATATAGTTTTCAAAGATGTCAGGGACATGAGAGATGGAAAGACTAAAGAACTGTAGTAGATAAAAGAAGAATAAAGAAATGTAGCAACTAAATATAATGTGTAATCCTGGATTGGGTCCTGGGCCAAAAATAAAAGAGAGAGATTGGGGGGAGGAGGGGATTGGTGAAATTTGAACAGGTTCTAAAGTTAGTTGTATTGAGCTGATGAAAGAGAGAATCCTGGTTGAGGGAAAATACATACACTGGTGTAGCTAAGAATGATGAGGCATCATATCTAAACTTGCTCTTAAAGGTTCAGAAGGAGAATATTGATCATGAGTACCTATCATTTATCAAATCTACCTGACAAAGACAGAAAGATTAATCAAATGTAAAATGATAACAATTGGGAAAACTAGGAGAGAAAGACTTAGGAGTTTTCTGTACCATTTTTCCATGTTTTTGTATGTTTTAAATTATTTCAAAATAAATGATTAAAAAGTAACTTTATTAGTCATTGAGTCTAATCCTACTTTTACAGAAAAGAAACATTGAATGACAACACTAGAACCCCCAAAGTTCTGAAAGCAAAAACAAAACACAGTAACAAAACAAGTGAAGATTTATGAGTTTTAGGTAATAGGCAACTCAGTAGTTATCAAGAGTTGATCTCCCATTCAAAATGTACTGTATACAAAAGTCCATAAACAGCATATGGAAAACAAAATAGTATATTATGGAAGGACTGGGTTGGAGCACTGCATTCTTATTTTAAAGAGGTCAAGGCAATTTGGAAGGTAAGAGATAGTGAAAGATTATGAGGCCAGACCATCTAAGGAGAAGCTGAAGGGGCAGGACATTATAGTCTGAACTAAAGAAGTCACACGGGGATCTGTTATTTGTCTTAAACAATTTGGAGGGCTTTCTTGTGAAATAACTTTAGGTATCTGAATGACCATTATAGATAAAATATCAACCAGCAAAAAAAAAAAAAAGGCAAAACAAACAAAACACAGTGTTATGCATTTCATCTTCAAGTAAGGAAGATGGAATGAACTCAGGGTTGGTGAGATTCTCATCACAGGAAATAGAAATGCACAGGCCCGATGAGTACTTGACAAAAATAATCAGAAACAAATATCCAAAGTATTAGGTGACTTTTAAGCCTCCTTTAAACATTGTTTATAATAATAGCTACCATTTACTGGCTGCTTATTATGCACAACATTGTGCCAAGCATTGCAGATGCATTCTCAGTGAATCCCTACCACAGCTCTATCAAGTAGGCAGCCTCATGCCCTCATCACAGATGAAGAAAGTAAAGTTTAAAGCATGGGCCGCACACATATCAAACAAATCACACACAGAAGTGTTGGAGCCAGGATTCAGCCCTATGTCTGCTGATGCCATAAGCCGCTCCAAGACTCTTAGCTTCTACTTACATCTACGTCCCAATAATTCTCCTGTCTCTCCTCTTTCAGAATATTGAGCCATACAGTGTCCATTGCACGACCAAATGGACCAAACAGTGGCCACTAACGTATCTCACTGTCAACAAGCTCTCTCATCTTCTCTTTCAATTCTTTGTCAGTCCTCTCCTCTTTCCTAGATAATGCTTTCTCATTGCTTGAGTCTTTAAGCTCCTTTCCTACTATTAAGGAAACGTATCTTGGCCTTTTGTGTTTGTGCCTTGACTGCCTGTCAACCGATCAGATATATATCTGGGATTAAATCACTATCCCCATCCTGACCCTCAATTTTTACCAGTTACTCCTCCAGTTATTGATTCAAAGTGCACTCGAACCTGAGCCATTCATCCCTTCCTTCTACTCATGGTGTCTCACCCATTTCAGGTCAAAACGCAGTTATTAAGCAAGCACTTGACCAAGCTAACATATTGAAGTATCTCCTTGTGGATATTTTCCCTCTGAACTATACTATCCAAGTCTTCCAAGATTTCACAAAGATGGATACGGACTAGCTTGCCTCTTCTAAGAGGAGTAAAAGTAAGCCCTTGGCCACATGGGGACAAACATTTGCTATTGATTCACAAGGTGGACCTTCGATGTTAGGATCTCATATAACAAATCTACCTTAAAATGCAAGGACCTGGTGCTGTGAAGCAGCCATCCAAGTTACTTAGCAACAGTTGACAGGGAGTGGTTTCCTCACTGATGCCAACTGTCCCCAAAATGCCCTGTAAAGAGCCACCTTCTGGCTTCCTTGAGTTAAAGGCCTTTTCCTCCTGCCTCGCCCTGCTGAGGATTCTGCAAAGCACAGCTGGACATGAGTTTCCCTGTACACACGTTGTCACCCTTAGCAGCGACTCACCTGCACTCTCAAAACATAGACAGTTCCCTAATGGCAGCGGTTCTCAACCTATGGGTCATGACCCCTTTGGGGAGTCCAACAACCCTTTCACAGGGGTCACCTAAATACATCCTGCATATCAGATATTTACATGACGATTCATAACAGTAGCAAAATTACAGTTATGAAGTAGCAATGAAAATAATTTTATGGTTGGGGGTCACCACACCATGAAGAACTGTATTAAAGGGTCGCGGTAGTAGGAAAGTTGAGAACCATTGCCTAATGGGCTACAAAATGTACTATTTGGAAGTTCATTTTGAAATGTTATTAAACTAATGGGTTTACTTGGCAATGTTTCTCTTTCGCATAGATACACCCAGGAGTGAGACGTTTCTGGTTGATTGGATGGCTTTCCAGACTGGTACTTTTCATGGTTTTAGTTTTCCTCCTCCAAAAGCATGGCGTCAGAATGTTTTAACCGGCAGAGTGGAGAGTGTGCGTGTGTGCCCTGGGAGACCGGGCAGCGAACTCCTGGCCCAGTCTTTGGGGTGAGAGTTGGAAGAGAAAGAGATAACGTTCACTTAAAAGGCCAAGAGCACAGGGCTCTTACATGGGCCGGCACACGGTTTCCTGGCCTGGACTTGCAATCAAGCCTCAGAATCAAGCAAGCACTTGACCCACACACGGGACGCCAGTGCGGGTGGGAGCGGCTTTTCGGGCGCTGGAACCGGAGGATCCTCCATCCCAATGGTGCAGGGTAAGTGAGAAAAGACAGAGGCTCCTCGACTTCCCTTCACTTTTCAGTGCTTCGTGCGTACTTTTATGAGAACTAGCTCCAAGCCACTTTCCGGCTCACACGTTTGCACAGTTTGCCGCTGTGAGGTTAACTCTTTTCAGAGACTGCACAAAGGTAACGCCAGGGAAAGAAGAGACCAAGTTCCTGGGTCCTCTTCAGGCACAGGAAGAGCATTTCTCATCCCCTTCCTTTCCTCCAATCGTGTGTGTGTGTGTGTGTGTGTGTTTCCTCCTCTGCGTGCAAAAGCCCGAATTCGCTCCCCATATTCGCTGCTATGAAGCCCGGAGCGGCCTGTTCGGACACCCGCACTCTGCGAGCCGCCGGCCGGGAGGCGGGCGCGGGGCGGGCCGGAGCGCTGGGACCGCCCGGGCGCCGGGCGCAGCCAACGAGCAGGCGGGGCGGGCGGGGAGGGCGGGCCAGCCCCGGCAGAGCGGCGCGGCGCGGGCTGTCACAGGCTCCCGGCGCGCGCTGCAGGTGGCAACTTGGAGGCGCCGGGGAAACCGCTACCCGAGGATCCCGGGTCTGGCGGCCCCTTTCCGTTCTCCGGGAGCCCTTTCCCGTCGCCAAGCCCGAGACTGGACCCGGGAGAATCCGGAGAGAAAAGCCGCTGCGCAGGTACCTGTGAGCAGCTCTACCTCTCGCAGCCCTTGCGCTACTTTTTTTCTTCGAGGAAGGCAGTACCCGGGGGCTGCGGAGACGCGCCAGCCCGGCTAGGGAGGAAGGCTCGGGCGACTCAGGTGAGCCCCTTTTCTGTCCATTGCCCCTACTCTCTTCGCAGCCCGGCGCAGGCCAGGACGCCGGCTCGCCGGGTGGGCAGGGGCCGGAGCGCGGGCGCCTGCCCTTGATTCGAGGTCGAGGAGGGAAAAGGCGAGGAAGGGGCGAGGCTGGCCCTCGGGAGACTGCCTACCGGGCCCCGCCGGGAATCGCGCCCTGGGAGGGCACCCCGAGGCGAGAGGCCGGAGGGCTTGCACCTGGTTTAAGCGGGCGGGATCGCCCGGTGCGCGCGGTTCTGGAGCCGCTGCGGGAGCCGAGCGCGGCGCCTCTGCGAACCCCCTAGGGAGCGCGCCTGGCCGGCGAGCGCACGGATCTTCAGTCCCTGCGATCCCCAGGCGCCGAGGACGTCATCCCTCTCCGCTTCGGCAACTCCTCCTCCGCCCCCCCCCCCCCCCCCCCCCCGGCCTCTACCCACTCCCTCCCCCACCCGCTGCTCAGCCGATTCGGAGATCCCGTGTCTTTGCCGGCGCGCGCGGCGGTGGCTGCTGTCACTCCCCTCCCCGCCCTCGGCAGAGCGGGAGCGCCCGGGGTCGGCTCCCTCCCGGCCGCCTGGCTGTGCCCCGGAGGCAGCGGTGCTGCCTCGTCCTCCGGCTGAGAACGGAGGGGAGCGCGGGCTCGCTGTCCAGTGCTCCTCTAGCCAGCCTCGCCCACTGCAGTTTGCACCCCTTGTCCAATGAGCGGAACCTCGGAAGCCGAACGCTGCTCGCTCTGGGAAACCGGGAGGCCCCCTAGGATGCGGGAGCCTTGGGAAGGGGAGAGAGCCTCTCTCTCCGCCTGGGCGGTTCAGCTGCAACATTAAAGTGAACAGCGGCTCCCTGCCCTCCGCGTCCCGCTCGCGGCGTGCGGGGTGGTGGGTGAAGGTGGTCCTGGCAGGAGAGCAGGAGAGAGAGAGAGAGAGAGAGAGAGAGAGAGAGAGAGAGAGAGAGAGAGAGAGAGAGAGAGCGAGCAGAGGCGCAGCATCCCGCTCCCCCAGCACAGCCGGGCCGAGCCGTAGGTCCCCCCGCTTCTCGCCGCGAGGGGCGCGCAGCTGCATCCCAGCAACTCAGCGCCTCTGGCTCCTCTCCTCCCGCTCCAGCTACAGGCCTCCACGCGGGGTATCCCAGGGTGGAAGTCATCTGGCCAGAGGGTGCGGGCGAGGATTCGGGACGCCCCCGAGGCTAATGAGGCCGCGTTTCAAAATCCAAGAGAGCGCCCCTCGCCGGGCACTTCCCCTTCCCGCAGCGCGGCAGTGAGGACCTCGGGGGAGGCTGCGGAGGCGGCTCTGCGCCCTGGGGAGCGCGTCCTGTCGCTCCGGAATCGGAGTTAGGGCCGCTGAGCACGGGACTGCGGTTAGCGCATCTCACTCGGGCCGAGCAGCCAGGGGTCGGCGGGCCAGCGGGGGGCATGCTGCTCGGGAGATGGGGCGGTTGGGGACCAGCTGCGGGAATTCGCCCCCGAGCCGTAGGGGCCGGAGGGCCGTGGCCCGGCGTGGGAGGGCGCGTCGGCGCTGCTGCGGGCTCGCCGGCAGAGTTCCCTGGAAGTTGAGGTCGGGGTCCGCACCGCGTGGGGACAGCCCTCCCCTCCGGCGGCTGCGGAGTCGGAGCCGCGGCCACGCAGCGCGTCCCGCCGCCCCCGCGCCCGCCCGCCGCAGCGTTCGCTTTTCCTTGTGCAGAAGTGACGCCTCTGCGCGAGGAAAGCCCGGGGTGCTGGCGGCCAGATCCTCTGCGGAGCGAGGGGCGTGTCCAAAGGATGAGGGAAGAGAACGCACCTGCTTCGGGTGGCGCCGTGGAGACAGGGCGGCTGTGAGCGCTGACAATCCCGAGAGAGAGTTCAGCTGACCGGCTCCGGAGGTCCGGCTCCGGCCCTGGGTGCCGCTCTCCCTAGAGGACCAGGCCTTAGGGCCCCCGCCACCCCCACCCCAGGCTCGTGGACAACTCCTAATGCCCTCCAAAGTGCATTGGATTAAGACTGGTCCAGGAGAGGGCTGGAAGTCATGAAATGAATGAAAGTAGAAAGGACTGTAAATCCCAAATCTAATTCTGGTTTAAATCTAAATTCCATTTGATTAGAAACAGACGAATCTGGTAGAGCGGGGTCTGGGTGGTGACTCCTATATTGCATTTCTTCTAATGACAGTTCCCGAGGCCCTGTAAGGTTTGCCCTTCCCAAGCTGGGATTGTGTGTCATATGGAGGGGGGGGGGCGAGGGGGGGGCGGGTCCTTACTTACATGTGTACATTTAACTTAGAGCAGGAAAGGAGTCAAGTTCAGGTTGGTTTTGAAATGATCTTTCAGGCCTTCTTCCCCTTTCCTTGTCTGCCATAGGCATTTCCCAGCTGGATCAATTCCCATTCAGACTCCGGTCTCACCAAGAGGTTAAAGATCCTCTCCTGTGACATTGTTTTCCAAAGAGGACTTTAAAGTAGGCTTCTTAGAGTATGTAGCGACTTCAGGAAAGCATTCTCTGTGCTGAGAAGCAGAGGTATAAATCTCTGATTATTACCTCTCAATCCCTTAGATATTTAAGTCATTGGAGATATGCTTACTAGAATGTAAGTCATGGAGGGCAGGGCCCTATCTTTCTCATCCTCTTATCCCCAGGGTCTGGTATATAGTAGGTGTTCAACAAACATATATAGGCTAGGGCTTATAATTAAAACATTGGCCTGTAAAGGCATTTAATAATTTCTAGGATCAATCATTATTTAAATCAGAATAGTAAATTAACTATAATGGTCATTTTGAGGAGTAATGTGCACTGTGTGGTTACATGTATTCTTAAACTATTTGGGATTGGTGAAATCACTTTAAATAATAATATACTTAAGCTATTGGGAAATTTAGACATAACAGAATGATAGTTGCATGGTTGAAGTCCCTCTATAACAGCCTCTGATTAAATATATCTAGGAACAGAGATGTCACTACTTTCACAAGTATTCTATACATTCTCTATCAATCATTATTCAAATGTTAGGAACACAGGGGGGAACATGACGTGGCCTCTGCCCACCCATTCTAGTCGGCGGGCCAAAAAGGAAATATGGTTTTGATGCTAATGCACAGAAACATGAGAACCTTCAGGGAGCTCAGCAAAGTGACCCCACACTTTGAGTGGCAGCAGCAAGGGAGACTTCACTGTGGATGGGTCCTGTGGTGTAGATTGCAAGGAGATGATTAATCAAAAGCTTAAGTCACCCCTGACCAGTTTGGCTCAGTGGATAGAGCTTTGGCCTGCGGACTGAAGGGTCCCAGGTTCAATTCCTTCCGGACAAGGGCATGTACCTTGGTTGTGGGCACATCCCCAGCAGGGAGTGTGCAGGAGGCAGCTGATCAATGTCTCTCTCTCATCGATGTTTCTAAATATCTACCTCTCTCCTTTCCTCTCTGTAAAAAAATCAATAAAATATATATTTTTTTAAAAAAACTTAAGTCAGGGCTGTTGGCTGTGAATAGTTCACTAAAAAGATCCAGGGAGCCTGATGAGTCACAGTTCACTCGGGGCCACTTCCTCATCTGTAAGGAGAATAACTCTCACCTGCTGCACTGTGAGGATTCATTTGCGATTCCGTTATGAGGCACTGGGAAGGGAAGTGTGAGACCTAGCACATGGAACATAGAATTTGCCAACTTAGAACCAGTTAACCAAGAAGAGCAAGATACACAATTAGAAAATAGGACTTTCCGTGGAAAGCTGCTAAAGAGGCTAGACATTTTAAAAGCTGTTGAACCATGCTCTTCACAGTAGAGATGGAGAAATATAAATAGCTGGTAGAAAGTTTATGATTTGTCGTACTGCCAGGGAATCAATGAAACTGCAATATAGGAATCAAAGTAGCCACCGAATTGCTGAGAAAAAAAGGCTTTATTTTGTTTTCGTGCTAGTTGAGCACATGTGGCTTTTGTCCGGGAGCATTTGGTGTCATGATGAAATGACCTGTAAAAACAGCAGGTCTGATAGATAGGTATCCAGCATGTGTTCTGAAGTGCTGCAGGTCACACAGCCCAAAGCTAATACAAGGGCTCAGATCCTGGTGGGACCTTGGACAGAATGCAAGGCATGGGAGCTAAAAGTACACTGCCCTGGAATCCACTACAGTGCTCCTCCACCTTCTGGCCCTTTAAGCACAGTTCCTCATGTTATGACCCAACCATAAAATTATTTTCACTGCCACTTCATTGTAATGTTGCTATGGTTATGAATCATAATGTAAATATCTGATATACAGGATGGTCTTAGGCGACCCCTGTGAAAAGGTTGTTCGACCGCTAAAGAGGTCGCGACCCACAAGTTGAGAACTGCTGCTCTATAATGAAAGAGTGGGCAGCTAACTAGGTTAAGGGCAATGATGAGACATAGAATGACACTGAATGTAATTGGGGCTGATTAGAAAATATTTCAGTCAAGTAGAATGAATGGAGATTAGGACTGGAGAAAAGAGATGAGTGTGTAAAGGAATGCATGGTAATACTTACATCGACACTCTGAACTAAGAGGAAGGGGAGGGCTATCCTTTCTTAGAGTGGTGGAAAAACAAGGACATAAATCAGAACTCAGCCATCTCACCGCTGACTCCAGCCCGTTCTGTAATGGCTCTGAGCCACAGGGTCCCCTTCAGTACAACGGGGATAAGAAGGGGGGAGGAGGAGCCAATAACATGTGAAACACCTAGCTGCCCTGGCAACAAGCCTCTGGTTTTCTACAATCAGGAGTGTAGGTTGCCTGGATGAATTATTATACCATCTTTATCGTCAGCCTCCATTAAAATCTAGTCTCACATTTCCAACTGCCAAGTAAATATTTTTATCCAGCTGTTCCAGTCATCATCTCAGACTGAGTATGTCTACTAATGTCTTTCATCAATTTCCTGCTCTCTTCCCTTACCCAGTACAGCATGTCCTGAGTCCCCCAGCAGGAACCCTGGTCTTCACTTTTTATGCCATCTTCTCACATTGCTCTCCTGTAGTCACACACCACAGAAATGTCAGCGGTCAGGTTGTGGTGACTCCCATTGTCACTTCTTTTCTATCTCATTGCTACCAGTCCTACCCCAGGCTCTGTCTCACCCTGCTCAGACCATATAGTAATCATCCTAGCCCACTCACTTCTGCACCCAGTTCAATCATTTTACAGAACAACTTCGATTATATCACTCCCTGGCTCTAAACCTCAAGTCTCTCCTATTTTCTAAAGGATAAGGTCTAAATCCTTTAGATTTGTATTCTAAACCCTACCCTCTATCTTCACCTTCAGTATTGTCTCCCACTGGCTCCAACAGGAAACGCGCTGCACCTGTCAGCGTTTCTTCTGAGGCATACCTTAGGTTTTCTTTCTATGTACTTTGCTCATCTCTTTCTTCACCTGAATTACCCCCTCCTCATCCTATCTTCATCTTGAAACCCTACCAGTTTCTCAAAGCTCTTATGAAGCTTTTCCGGATAATCCTTGGAAGGTCTGTCCCTCCTCTTTCCTTCCACTGCTCTGCTTTTTGCTCTCACAGGCCACATACCTTGCCTTTATCCTTTATTCTATTGATTGAGAAGTTATTCATTTTTGTAGTCTCCACTAAGTGGTGCCCAGAGTGGGAGTTCAATAACTCTCCACTGAGTGAATGATTGCTTAGGGCTGCCTGAGAAGGGCGATGACAGAAGGAGAAAGATCTTACAACCCAAGTCATGTCAATATGAGAGAGTTGCCAGCCCTTGATTGCATCTTTACAGGCAAAGTGGAAAAGAAGCAATTATCTGGAAACTTTTACAAACCACCTCTACCTCATTTTGGTCTAATTACATGAATAATTTAAGCTTTGGTAGCTGAACGAATCTGTATAATTATTAACATTCTTCATTGTAGAAATGAGCTTACAGTCATGTGAGCTGGACAGAGCTTTCAAAAGCACTAGCATGTGGAGAGCCAAGCTGATAGTGACTGAGCTGAAAGAAACAAGACATATGCTGGGCACGATGCCCATTGTGTGCTATCTGCATTCACAAAGATGTACGAGAACTCGTGGTTTGGAGCTGATACATTTGTTTGATCTAAAATCTCTTTTAGGAAGTTTTTCATCTGATTCCTCTCAGAGCTTCATGATTTACAAAATGCAATCATGCATGTGTTAATGAGCATGGGTAGTTGTTCAAATGTTTCTGCTCTAGAAGAATAAAACGACTAGGCCATTCCTCGCGTATATGTCATGATATGTTCGAGGACAGGTGGAGAAACAAATTGTTATAAAGAGCTTGCCGGCTGCATATTCCAGGAACAGAAATGCTTCCAAACAGTCAAGACATGAGAGGACAAACCCCTCCTCATCAAATAATTACAAACAGCCCGTTGCACACAAGGAACAAATAAGTCGGAAACAAAACAGGGCATGACCATCTACTGAAGTTTTGAAGAATTAAGAATTAGCTTCCTTATTATAATGTTAGAATCATATACTCAAACCTTTTCTGGAATATGAGAAATTGCATGGATCTAAGTGATCAAGATCCGTCATGTCCATGTCTTATAGATTTTGACACATGGTATTTATAAAGTTTATGTAAATACTAGACGCCCGTTGCACCAAGAGATTCGTGCAATAGGCCTTCCCTTCCCCTGGCTGCCGGCACCAGTTTCCTCCGGCACCCGGGACCCAAAAAGGACGGTCTTGGCTACTCCAGCCCTGGAGCCTCCGGTCTTTGACACTCGGGCCAGAGCCTTCCCCGGTCTTCACTCCTCCCGCTCCTCTGCTTTACGCCTACATATGCAAATTAACTGCCATCTTTGTTGGGGTATTTTGCATACTCTCCTGATTGGCTGGTGAGTGTAGCAAAGGGACGGTCAATTTACATGTTTGTCTACTATTAGGTAAGATGTCTCAAACTGGAAAGATGTTGGTCATCCACTATGTGAAAACATTTGGCCACACATGTGTGATTGCTATCAGGACCCTGTTCCAAACCCAGTTCATCTGACAGCTTACTTAGCCACTGTCAGCCACAGCTTCTTCATGGACAAACAGAAACAATAGTATTTTCTACATCACAAAGAAGATGAAAAAAAACACTAAGTATTTTCACTACTTGCCTGATAGTTTTAAAAATCAGCATTATGCCGTACAAATCTCTCCTTTGTAACCGCTTCAGTGTTAATGTGAAGCATGAAAAATTCACCAGAATTGATTCAAATACAATCAAATATTTCCTCAGAGACTCAGCTTCACCTTTAAGTAGAGAATTTATTTTTTCCCCAACGGCCTCAAAATTCTTCAGAGCTAAATCATCAAAGCAGGAGTCTGTGGAAGGCAAAGATTATTTGGACAAGCTAGAGAGGTCTGATGATTTTCTTTTAAATATATTTTATTGATTTTTTACATAGAGGAAGAGAGAGGGATAGAGAGTTAGAAACATCGATGAGAGAGAAACATCGATCAGCTACCTCCTGCACACCTCCTACTGGGGGTGTGACTGCAACCAAGGTACATGCCCTTGACTGGAATCGAACCTGGGACCTTTCAGTCCACAGGCTGACACTCTATCCACTGAGCCAAACCAGTCAGGTCAAGGTCTGATGATTTAAAACAGATTAAGATACATTTGCATTCCCCTGAAATAGTTGTGTTTTTTTTTTTTGTTATTTTGTTTTTAATGTTGGATGCCCTTTTTAGTTTGCATCGTGAACAAGAAAGTATATGTTCAAACTGAGAATATTTAAAAATATATATCCTGCAAGCTCTAAAAAGCCAAACAAACATGATGATAAAACATAAAATGAGCCAGATAGCCTTGCTATTAAGTGCAGCACACACATGCTGGCATTTAAAAGGTGCCACCGTTGCCTGATGTTCCTCTGCTTTGTAGTGTTGTGCTTTCATGCCAATTCCTCAAACATACTTTCATCATGGTCTTAAGAATGACTTTCAATATGGCTCTTTCAATATTGTTTAAATGATGGCACTTTTGGAAAATGTTCTCTCTGCCTTCACTACCTTCCCCACTCTTATGAACTAAGCTGCTGTCCCCCACCCAGACACAATACCACCCATATACATAATCGGTATTCGTCTGCATTCCCTTGGAAACACCTTGAGATAAGGATTTGACAAATAGGACATAAGCGACACACTCACCTAAGCTGCACCCCAGCCCAGTAGGTTCTAGTTTAATGTCTGGGGACAAATCACCCTGTTTCCTGAGTCTTAGTTTCTTTTTCTGCAAAACTAGTTTAGTAATACTTACCTAAGAGAGTTGTGAGAACTAGAAATAATACTTATAAAATAACTGGTACATAGTGCTCAAACAAGCGTACCCATTTGTTTGACATGTGATGTATATTTTATTAACATTTAATTCAGTGTGAAATTGATATTTAGCAAGTCAACTTCTACTTTTTCGATCTTTATGTTTCAAGCTTTCTGTCCTGACTACATTTATTTTTAATCATCCTATATAATAAAAGACTAATATGCAAATTGTCCCCTCGACCAGGGGTTCAACTGGAGTTCAACCTGGTATTCAACTAGGGGGTGGGGCCGGCCGGCCAACTGCTCCCACCTAGTCTGATCATCCCAATCAGGGTGGGCCTGCTGGACCACACCCATACACGAATTCATGCACCAGGCCTCTAGTTTAAAAAATAAACTTTAATCCTGAATATATTTAAATGTAAATTTCTCTTTGCCACTTTTCACAGTTTTTAAATAATATCCAAATCAAAATGCAATTAGAAACATCGACCTGATAATCCTACCGCAAAATGTTTCTGCCTTTCAAAATGGAATAGAAATTATTATTTTGTTGGTCTGCCCTCTCTATATCTGCATCTTTCACGTTGAAAAAATAATGAGTATCATAGACATCTATTTCTGTCTGCACTAAAATAATCTGTGACAATTCATTTAAATTGCTTGATCTTGCCGGGTCTACATTGGTCACTTAATTACCAAGATAATTGGGTAAAACTTCTACACTACTTTTTTTTTTTTCCAAATGGACAGATCTGTTCTGAGTCGTTGTTTTTTTAAAGAGCACTTCAATTTATAGCGGTTACAAGGGTAATCCATGTTTCCCAGGCCAAAGAGCTTAGTACCTGTAACTGTATTTCTTTGACTTTTAACATCACCTGCAGCAATAGTGATCCTAACCATACTCCGATTTCTCTTAACTCCCCTGAGGAATCCATGGGGATTCTTCTTTCTCCTGCTTGCAAGGCCAAATCCTCTCTGTGCTGCTGCACACAACCATTTTTATGTGCTCTTATTCTGGCTACCTTAGTAGACATTTAGCATCAAGGATCCCAAAAGCACCAATGGATGCCACTAAATCCACTGTGGTCCAAGCCATGTGTCACTCCAAGTCTGTTACGGCTTCCATGTTTTCATATAAAATACCCGGCACATAATAAATGCTTGAGCATTTTACCCAACTTATAAAATTTTGGAATTTATAAATATACAAAAGGGAACCATGAAAGGATTGCATGCAGCAGAGTAACACAGGAGGATAGATGTGGAAAGATTTCTCTGGCTATGGGTGGAGAAAGTTTGATGGCGTAAAAGGGTGGGCAGTTAGATGGGTAGGCAGGAAGCTTTGGCACCTAGCACAGCATCCCACACTGACGTTAAACCAAAGGTCCCTTGGTTCTCTTCTCCCTTGACCTGGGTTCTTTCCCAGGAGACTCCTTACTTTTTCTCTTTATGGTTGATACTGGAATAACAAAAGCTAAAAATGTAGAGATCTTATTTTTAAGAGGCTGGATTACTTAGATACTTTCACAAAATTTATGAATCCTGAGGAAGATTATCATGTTACAACATCATCTACATTTTACCTCTAAAGGATGAGCAATTTTTACTATGCTTAGCTATTAGATTCCTTTGAAAAATAGATTGAAGTTCAAAATGAATTAGGTAATGCAGCAATGAGTAATGCCGCTGAAGTGTGCATGTAACCCAGTTGTCAAACCTTTTCACTGAGTGTTTTGTTTTATGTCTCATACTTTTAATATAGGCTTACTTCACATAGTACTTTGTCTTCAGTGTAGCTTTTTTCTCCCTATGATGTGGTCAGAAGATATCTAGGAGTGTTTCAGGAAAAAGAAGCAGAGATGTAATTTTCCAGATTGTGGGTTCATCACCACTTAATTTCCCTGGATGACAGTTTATTGTCTTTATGATAGAGTTACAGCTGCTTCAGCTTTCAAAGCTATGATCCTAAAGCATCATCATAAGTGGAAAAAAATTTAAACCTGTAACAGCATATAAACTTCATGATAGTTTCTATAGGTCAGTGTTATTGAAACATAATTTTGACATGAGAAAATAAAAATATAACTTTGCACAGGGTCTGTTATAAAAATACTGAATAATAACAGCAGCAATATAATGATGATTCAATAGCACAGCTCATATAGTTTTGTTCTCTGGATAATTGATCACATTAACCTGATGACAGTGCATGGTTTTTCTGAATTGGTTTAACACTTTCTCTGTTTAACCATGTTAACTGGAATTTCATTTTGTTTTTATCTCCTTTCACCTTCCTACACAGATTTGGGTGATTTCAAAGGTATTCTGGGTAATTTTTACAAAATCTAGTAAAATGATTTATCTATGTGGTTCCCATTAAAATCTATTGAAATGATAGATGCTAGCTAAAGCCCAGCACTTTCTCCTGGCCTCCACGTGGCACAAGGAAAGGGAGTTGCTGGTTATATCTGACTTGCTTTTAGTCCTCAACCTTCTGGCCCTTTAAATACAGTTCCTCATGTTGTGACCCAACCATAAATTTATTTTCATTGCTACTTCATAACTGTAATGTTTTTACTGTTATGCATTGTAATGTAAATAACTGATATACAGGATGGTCTTAGGCGACCCCTGTGAAAGGGTCATCCAACCGCCACAGGAGTTGCGACCCACAGGTTGAGAACCACTGGTCTAGTGCAAGATGCAAGATCAGTAGGCAGGGCTGGAATGTAGCTTTGACTGTGAGCCACTTACATGCTGCTTCAAAGAACTGCAGGACTGAATCACCAGTGCTTTCTAAGGCAATGTCGTTAATGCACTGCCTGGTAATGAGCTGATTTGAGTAAAAGTGTCTGACCCATAACATTATTGCTCAAGCCAAAAATATAACTTTAGCAAGTCTGAGAATAAGAGTTGAGAATAGAAAAAAAAAATTCAAAGAAAAAAAAGGGGAAGAATCATTTATTTGCCTTACACTTCACTGTGCTGGGTGTGGATGGAAGTGACTGCTGTACACTTCCATAGAGCAAATTGCATTGTGCTCCCAGAAATTAATCAGAGTCAGTTTCACATGTTCTTCCTCTTTTTCTGCCCATTGCCCCTGAACATCAGTCTGGCCTTCTACCAAAAACAACCTCTCTTCATAGTCAAGAGCCATATTTATTGTAATGCTGTCTTTTTATATGTAGCACATAGTAGGTGTTCAATAAATACAAATAATTATAGCTAAGTAGTAAATACAAATAATTATGCCTTGATTTAGCATTCTAAACTAGGATAGAAATCAGAGTGCATTTGTTTATGTATTTTCAAAAAAGTTTTAGTGGCTGAGTCAGCCAGGTAATATTTTAAAGATCTCTATTGAAGCTCTCCCGCTAACTTCAGAAAGCATCGATCATCACTTTAACATCAGTAAGAGTGCCCTGAGCATGTGTATTCTACCAGAGCTGAAAACACTGAGTTCTGTTCCAAAGGCTTCCTCTTCTTGATGGTTGGATGGTTTTGTTGTTGTAGAGACAAGCTGAATGCATTTGTATGAGGTTGCTTGCTAGCGATTTATGGCGTAGTTCTTACCCACTTCTTGTTGACTCTTCTCTGCTCACAAAGAGACATACTGAATGCAGGAATTTGCTTTCTGGCACTGACCTACTAAAGTAGCAGTTTGCACACGATGTGAGAGTCAGCATCTAAGATGTGGGCAAGACAAGGTCAATGACCTCTAAAAGGAGATAAAAATAAAGGCTTTTCTTTTCCAGCTGCATTGCCAAGGAGGAGAAACATGGTTGCAAGTACTGTCCTCTGCCCTTCAGGGCCACATTGAGCTATGCCGACATGGTCTTCCTCTTTTTGGGGGCCTTTGGGGTTTTTTTAAAAAAACTTTTTATATCTCTCCCATAAGGAACAGCTACATATCTCATACTTGGGGAGGTTTTGACATTTCTTTTCTGAGTTATTTTTTCAAAGCACAAGATAAGCAGCGATCAAAGAGTAGTTTAATAGATGCTGTGCATTTTGTTTTTAAAAGCATGGAAATACTTTTCTTCAGTCACTGGTTCTTTTGCCCTCAGGATGAAAAGATTACAATGATAAAAGGCACAGACCTGCGTTCTGAATATAGGCATTCCCCGTGTTACCAAGGAGTCATTTTTAACCAAAGTGCATTTGTCAGTAGTTGTTTACAATTTGGGGTTCTTTGCCGTGGAAGAATTTGTTAAAAATTATGGTTAGGTTTTCAGGCTAGTCCAGCAACTATATTCAATCTGTATTATAAAAACAAATTCATAACTATTACTAACTATAGTTGTGAGACTCTAGAACAGGAAGCCACATGGATAGTCTAAGGTATAAACCTTTGGATGAGTATATAGTGCTTTGTACTCCCTTCCTGAGCCTGTGCATATTTCTTCCTATGCATATTTCTCCAGATACTAGTGCGCACAGACAATGCTGAGTCATACTCTTATGCTTATAATTAGACTTTCTTACTTCCCAAAATGTATTCCTTGCTCTAAATTTATTTTCTTCTCTCAAATAAAGTCACCATTTTCTTAATTTTGCTCATCTAACTTGATAATAGTAGGAAAGCAATCTGATTGACTTAATTGTATTTTTGGTGCAAAAGATTAATAACCTCAAACCCTTTCATGCTATTTGCATTGAAAGTAAATTATCTTGCAACTCAGATCAAATGCGGGTTGTTGTATGTACCTCTGTTTTATTTTCATTTAACATTTTTTACAAGTAAGGTACTGATATAGGCTATAGGAATAAAAGTGTAAATAAATAATGATGATATCGTCATATAGGGGAACAGTACTTAACACCAATAACATGATATAAAGTGTCGTATTAATGAATTTCAAAAGAGGATTTTATGAAAGCATCAAATCTTACACATCACTGGAGAGAGACAGGTAAATTGATAACAATATTGAAAAACAATTATGCATTATCATCTAAAGATTGCACACTGTCCATCATAGTAATTCTGCATATAATTATATATTGTTGAGAAACTGTCACACATATGCACCAAGAAATGTTTCAGAAATATCCAAAATAGCAAGAAGTTGGAAACAACACAAATATCTACAGACAGGAGAATGGGTAAATTATGACATATTCACAAAGTAAGATTATACAGCCACAAAAATGAATCAACTATAGCTTTAAACCAACCACATGGATGAACTTAGTACTGTTGATCAAAAAGAAAGTTGTAAAAGATTGAATGATGTACTACCATTTTCATAAGGCTAAAAACCATGCAAAACTTAATAGTGTTTTTAAGGAATATCTATGTGGTGAGCTGAATGGAAGCTGCAACAATTTTGGTAATAGTTTTATTGAAAGGTGATAGGTTTACAAGTGTTCAATTTATGACTATGCTTCCCAGCTTACACATGTACCTTCACATGTATGAAATTATTGCAAAATAAAATTATCTTATGCACATTTTTTAAGTGATCATCACAGTTTTGAGGAAACACGGAAGAGGGAATAGTTAGTTCTGACTGTGGGGCTCACTCCGTGTTCTCCTGGACTTGAAGGAAAAGTAGCGCTTTTGGGGTCAAACCGATGTTGAATGATGGAAAGTGGAGAAGGAGGGGTGGGGAGGAGAGGGAGAGGATAGTGAGCTTGAGACAGAGTCACTTGGGTGGGCTGGGTGGGAGCTGAAGGTGTAAAGCTAAAGTGGGAGAGGAGGGAAGGCATGTGTCATGGCATTTCTATGCCCGGCAACCAGGAGACTGTGATGCCAATAACCCCCCTTAAGAGCCCACTAGATTACCAAGAGACAACATCTGGGATAGAAAGAAAAGAAGCCACAGATGGAAGTGTGTAGGGGAGAGGGGCAGGTGGGAGGCAGGGAAGGAACCCAAGTAAAGAAAACCACATGAAGGAGGAAGAGGGGGGGGCGAGGAGAACCAGTGGGCACAGAGCTAGGACCTCCCAGGCAGAAGAGTTTTCACCAGAGTTGTACTCAGAGACTGGTTCTGTCTCTGCCAGCAATTTATTTGGCACAGGTTCGCTGTGGGAATTACAATTTCACAAGCCAATAGCATGTAGGATATTATCTCTTAATAAGCCAATAAAAAAATAACAAGTGACAGATGAATCACACTATTGTTCCAGGCAAGGAGAGATAAAAAGAATAAAGTCCAAATTTAACAGAGGTGTACCTTTTTATACGAGTGTGGCTTCTTGAGATAGATGGCTTGTCCAACCACGAGCTGACTTCCAGCTGCCAGTGCAGAAAGACAGAGCATGATGCCAAGGAGAGGAAGGGGCCAGTGATTCTAGACAAACCTTAAAGATGAAGGTGTTTACAGATGCCACATCTATTGAGTTACCAGGTCCAATGTCAGGGAGGAGGGTTTCAACCCAGTCATCAATGGATAGAAGATTCTGTTTTTAATACATTCATGAATTACCAACATCCATCTTCACTGTAAATACATTTCCTCTCTGGCTATTTCTCTCTCGAAATCTCTCCTTGTGTGTATATATACATCTGAGTTACCTGAAAGTTTAGCAGCTTTTGAATGGCCTATTGTAATAGGAAGAAAAGGGGAAGAAAGGAGAAAAAGAACCACCACCTACTGAGGGGCTCTCTTCATGAAGCATTCTCATCCGAGGGCTGGAGAAAGCTTTATTTTCCGCCTTCCCCACATCTGTGTAATAGGTAATGTTAAGAAATAACAAGATCAAGACACACAGGGCAGGCCAGTGACTCATCCAAGCCAAAGCTGGTTCCCAAAAGACAGACTGTGCCTGTGTAATCATGGTTCCTCTCCTGGTTCCACGCCCCTCAGAAACAGACACACAGAAACAAGCACCTTCTTCAAGGCTTCAGTTAGATACACTGAGAAGTTTAATTCCATGACTCCCCCTGCCCCTCAGATGCCATTAGCATTTTTAAATGATAAGCCAGGGACTTGATGTTTCATCTTCCCAGTCTTGATGGAAGGTTCTAACGCCTTATCAGTCCCTTCAGCCATGCTGTTCCTGGAGAATGTACTTTGATAAAGTTTTTGCTGTGACTAGACTTGTCCCCTGGCTAAATTCCATAGCCCCTCTACACACACATTCCTGTACTTTGACATGTCTTAGACCTGCCTTTCTCACTGATGTTACTAAAATACAATCATTTTCTTGTTATTAAAATCATAATCACGCTTTCAATGCTACTTATTCCTGGAACCTGCGGGTGGGTAGGCAGGGAGAGATTAACCAAAGAATTGATATGCAGAACCCATAGCTAGAGTCAAAAGGGTGGTGAAGCCGTTGGTGGTTTGGCTCAGTGGAGAGCATCAAACTGCAGACTGGAAGGTCCCAGGTTGGATTCCAGTCAGGGGCACATGCTGGGTTGCGGGCTCTATCCCCAGTAGGCAGCCAATCAGTGATTCTCTCTCATCATTGATGTTTCTATCTTTCCTTCTCCCTTCCTCTCTGAAATCAATTTAAAAATTTTTCTTAAAAAAAAACTGTGGTGAAGGCTGGGGGCGGGGAGGGGACAGGGTAGAGAGGTCAATGGGGAAAAGACATCTGTAATACTTTCAACAGTAAAGATAAATTGAAGTTACATCTCATAAATTGTATCATCATGGTGCGTGAATGTTAACTCCATCACTTCCTGCCTTTAGCTTCTGAATGAAGAGAGAAATGAGGTTTTTTTCCTAGGAGGGAGGGGACTTGAGAATGAATCCTTTGCAACAGCTTCTGCGGGGAGAGGTACAAAAGGGAACCCAGAGAGGGTTTGCCAGCACACAGGAGGGGGGCCTCACTGAGCTTAGAAAAGGCCATTTCTACTAGGAGCTTCATTTCCTCCCACCCCACGCAGCAGCATCGCCAGAGTGAGAGCTGCAGGGGCCCAGACCCTAATTCTGGCTTCACTGGAATGTGGGCAGCGGTATTGAGAGATAAAAGGAAGCTCATCTATAAACATTTCCCACTTCCAAATTAGCCGTCAAGTTGGCTTTTAAAGGTAAGCAGAGTACAGACACTGCATCTATCCATGTAGGAGAAATTACTCTTTTTGAAAACAACCTTGAGATCCATTACAGTGTGATGGAGCTTTAGGATGGAGATTTATGGGTTCATTTTTCGTATAATGAATCATTATAAGGTGCAAAAGGAAGCTGGGCAATGAATGATTCTGTATAACTGGCACATACAGAGAAAGGGACTGTACCTGCAGCCTCCTACACACGGGCAACAGCCTCATGTTGCTCTTAGATAAAGATCAGAAGGGGTCACATGGCCACAGGGTCTGCGCCTGCTTCCTGGTCTCCTACTTCCTCTGCAGCCTCATCTTGGGTCATTTGCCCTCTGGACACAGCAGACCGCAAACATTTCAGTCTCAAGACCTCTGTACATTCTTAAAAAATATTGAAGATAACAAAGTACTTTGGTTTATGTGTTGTATCTACTGATATTTAATGCACTAGAAATTACAACTGAGAATTTTTAATACATATTTTGATTCACTTAAAAATAACAATAAAAGTCCATTCCATGTTAACATATTTTTTTGAAAGTTAACTATGTTTTTCAAAAGCAAAAATAATTTAGGGGCAAGAGTGGCATCACAAATCTATGTAATTTGTCTGCTTTCATAAAAGAGAGTGGATTCTTATGTCTGCTTCTGCATTAGAAACCGAGGGTATGATATCATACATCATGTAGCTTCTAGAAACTTGCACAGTACACTCCTAAGAGAATGACAGTGAGAAAGCAAATAATGTGTTAGTATAACTAGGAGATGTTTTAACTTCACAGGTCTCCTAGAAGAGTTTTAGGGTCCTGGATTGCACTTTAAGAACAAGTATCACATGATCTCATTCATATGTGAAATCTAAGTAACAAAATAAGCTGATGAACAGAGTGGATCCAGAGACATGGAAGCATGGAACAGAGTGGGAGGGAAGGTCGGAAAGGATGGGTGGGTGAGAGGTAATTAACCAAGGACTTTGTATGTATATATGCATGGCCCATGCACACAGACAATAGGGCGTGGGACAACATGGGGATGGAGGAGGGCAGAAGGGGTCAATTGGGGTAAAAGGGGGACATAGGTAATACTTTCAACAATAAAGAATTATTTTTGTAAAAAAGAACCACCTATTTTAGACTCATGAGCCTTGATTTGGTTGGAATAAGTCAGTCAATAGGGTGAATGGCAGGGATAGTGGGAAATAGGGTGGAAGTGAACTTGAAGCTGCAGCATATCCTATCTTATTTCGACATTAATTGAGCATTCCTGCCAGAGGCAGACTACAATTAGGGACATTTTAAGGCCCACCCTGAATTTACACTGCTTTGTATTTACACTGTTTTTACGTGTCATTTCATTTGGTATTTACCATAACTCTATGGGGAAACCATTATATCTATTATACTCCCTTTTCTCTCAGGGAAACGGATTTCTATTGGCTTACTCAAGGCTACCCAGTTCCTTAAGAGCACTGAGCCACACCTTCTTTTCCCTAAGTCCTTCCCCTATGTGAGTCCTCTCCCCTCATTGGGAGGTCAACCCATGTACACTGGGATCCTGTGAGGGAAATTGTGAGCAGAAGGTGATTGAAAGCAGATATTTAAAGTTACTTCCATTATAATGACTCATCCATTCAACAATGAATTTCCTTTTCTGATCTTTAGCAAATAAAAACAGTTACCTGAATTCTTTGGCCATATAATTAAAGTTTGCATGTCTACAATGGGAAGACAATTCATCATTCATTATCAGGACTTGAGAGGGTAGGTAAACTTTTAAAATACCCAATGGACAGTAAGAAGAACTTACATGGGCACTTTTCAAGGGGTCCATGGACTTGGATAGAACAGGAGAGGGCAGTGTCCCTGCACTCTCTGAGGTGTAGACCCGAGTACAGACAGCCGGCTTGTCTCTGGTCTCTGTATGCATATCTGTCATTTCTTCCAATGCCTTTCAAGAAACGGCTCTCATGTGCTAAATTTCTTGAATTTCTGCTAGGCTGGCTTTTGACACTTTATCTTGAGTACTGACTTGCCCTCTTCTTCATTCTTTCCTTTGAAGACTGGACCTATACAAGTTGCCAGGTAGTTCCTAGAACCATTCTGATAGTAGCTTTTGTGTTTTTAATTGTAGTAAAATACACATGAAATTTACCATTTTTTAAGTGTGCAGTTCAGTAGTGTTTTATCTACATTCACATCATGCAACCAACATCCAGAACTCTCTTCTTCTTTCCATTGAATAACAACTCCCAATTCCCTTCTCCCCCAAACTCCTGGTAATCCACCTCTGTGAATTTAATTACTCTAAGTACCTCATATAAGTGGAATCATACAGCATTTGTCCTTTTGTGATTTGCCTACTTAGCATAACACCCTTGAGGCTCATTTGGTCCTTCCTCTGAAGAATTCAAATTCTATGTTGGTAAAGGGAAAAAAATGAAAAAAAAGAAAAGAAAGGGGAGGTGGGTGTGGGGAGGTTAAGAAAGCAATCAAAGAACTTGTATGCATATAATCAAAACCAATGTACACAGACAATAGAGGGGTGAAAGCCTGGACTGGGGGGCAGGGGCAGACTGGGAGAGGTCAGTGGGGGGGAAAGGAGACACATGTAATGCTTTCAACAATAAAGAATTAAAAAAAAAACACAGATTCTATGTTGGGGCGTGTGTCAGAACTTCATTCCTTTTTAAGACTGAATAGTATTCCATTGTGTGTATAGACCACTTTTTTTTTTTTGGTCCGTCAATGGCCATTTGGGTTGCTACCACTCTTTGGCTATTGTGTACAATGTTGCTATGAACAAATGTCTTGCTGAGACCCTTCCTGCTTTCAGTTCTCTTGACAGTAGCTTTTGATGGAATAAACCAGGAGTGTACAGGTACAAGGCAGAGGCCTTAGGAGGCCGCGTGGAACTAAGGGTCTCGGGACTCCTCCAGCCTGACACTGGCACAATCTGGTTTTCCAAGGTGATGCTCATGTGGAGAGCCCACAACAGATAAACTGTTTTTAAACGAAGGCTCAGTCTAGGGAATCCCAGCTACTTAAAAATGTTTATGTGATTTTATGCTGTGAAATTTCTTCCCTACTAACGTAATTATCATGGCTGGTAGGGTTGAAAAACAATGTATTCTAGAAATTGTATACCATGTAAAATTTTTTCTGGGCCTGTGCAGCAAAGGATAATAATAATAATAATAATTTATTTACTCGGTCATTTCTTTGAAGAATTCAAATTCTATAGCTCTGACCTGTAGCACATCTAAAATGGGTTATAATTTGTCTCCTTTGAGAGGGTATAATTAGAATTATTTTAGCCAACTGCTTGCTGGAAAGTGTAAATAATTTTACTTCATTTTCTGAGTATGATTTGAGTCAGCCTAAGTCTTTTATCTTGCCATAGATTCTTCCTCCATATTCTAGTCCAGACTTGCTTTAATTACTTTTATGTCCCTATATGGTCATACAACTCTTTCATAGTATCTTTCTGGAAACATCTATTACATGTTAATATGTGGCTTACCTGTGTTTTCTCTTATTTGCAACAGCTAAATGAAAATGTTAATGTAAGATTTCTTTGGCTCTCTCGCAACTGTCTCCTTAACCCAAGGCGTCTAGTCAGAGGGGCAAAGTTCTAGAAAGGGGGCAACTATTATTATCATGTTTAGTATGGGGGTAAGTTTCCACCAGCTGTTGAATTGTTTCTAAACTACTTTTCTCTCTCTCTTTTGCACACCCTCTGTGTCTCACTACCTCTCGGAACATGGAACATGGACCTGCCCGTCATCCGGAAAAATGTCATCTCTGGGCGTTGGGACATGGATAATGTGGGTGAGTCCTGAACTTAATGTTGAAGCTGCTGATTTCTCTCTTTGTTTGTGAAAGAAGAAATTGCTAAATGACATTGGTTGATGGGAAAGTCTCTTGGGCATCCCAGTGCCTGAGTGCACACACCTCATGTGCCTTTGATTGCAGTTGGTCTTCCTGTGTTAGAGAGAAAGCCTTAAAGTGTACTATTAGCGGCACCCAGCCACCAATGAAACAAAGATAAATCAGAGGGAATGACAAAATTATATTTAATAAGCTGTTGCTGTTGGTTTTCTTTGCCTTTTTTGAATTTATATGATCTCTAATAGTAGTTCTATATTACAACGTAATTAGAAAAATCCCGCATAGCTTGAAACTGAATTTTCCAAGGCTCTTGTTTGGTTGTCTCTATAAATCACATGCCACAAATATTCATAGCTACTTTAGTGGCAGATAAAATGTATTTATTTTTGTGATGCTGGCAATGTTTCTAATATAAATCCATTGGAAATGGTACATTGTTGATGGATTTATATTAAATTAGTCATGAATCCTGACATGAGAGCTTCCCATTTCAATTGGTCCTTAGTTGATGTTTGCAAAACTATTAAATCTCCAGCTCTAACTCTGCTGTCCCAAATCTGAGCAATAATGCTGTCCAGGGCACTCAGCTGGGCTGCATGCGGCAGGACCAGGGCTGGGAGACAGGTGATGTCTGCTGGGGGGTTCTTACTATGGAATGGGAACTAGAAAACAAGGAGGTTTTGAATACAAAAATTAGACTTTTTAAATACTTTTTATCTAGTTCTCAAGCATGTGGGAAGCAGGGTTCTAAGAAAAGCCTTTAATTAGCATGGTATTATAAAAGATGCTGCTGGTTCTGTATCATCTCTGTATTTCTTAAAGAATTTTGCAGGGCTGATTACCAGGGGAAAAAGAAATCTGTTGAGGTATCCTTCTGAAGGAAAGTCATTGTCTCAATTATCAGTTCCACTTTCATCCTGAGTCACTCTTGTCTAAATACATTTCAAACTGCCATGCCACTGTCTTAGCCAGCTGAGTGGCAGGATTTCACTTGCTGGGAGCAAATACATGTGTTGCTGCAATCTGTTATTTCTGAAATTTCTAAAATTATATTGAATGTTAGCATGAAATTTGGCATCGATGTTTGTAAGATTTTCTATTCTGTTGGAATCTTCATCTTATGATTTACTTATTCTTAAATATCCTTAGGAATACGTGTCATTTGAGTTTAATCTGTTGAGCTGTGAGTTGTTGATTTGATACTATTACCACCTAATCAGCTGTTTTGCTTATGGGTTATGGTATGATTCTTCAGTTCCACAAATAAAATCTCCTGTCAGGATTCACATTGAGTGCTTTCCTCTGTGTATCTCTTCCGGTCTTTTCACCTCCCTTCTGCCACAGACCTGCTGAACAGTCATCCTTCGCACCTCATTTCCCCTCCAGTAATAATCAGTAGTAGGAATCTACTTCTTTTAAATTGGTCATGAGCCAAATCTTGTGAATTCTCCTTTTGTCTAGGACTTTGAAAGCCTTCCAAAGATAACACTTTATTTGTGATATGCTCAGAAAACTTCAGAAATCTCTGGTCCTAACAGTAGCCAAAAGCAAGCAAGGTGTTTTACTGTTATTTTTCAACCAAGCTTGTGTGTGTCCTCTTCAGCCTCTCTCTCTCTCCCTCTCTCCTTCGCTTCCTAAGGCCTTCTTCTACTGAGGAATCTTTTGACTTGGGGGTTATTTGTTTTTCTTGTTTTTGTTTCATTTATAAGAAGGAAGATAGGCTGGCTCTGCAGCTTAAAGAGTCATGGGTTTGGTCAATAAGGTATCACTTTCTTCAAAAAAAAAATAGTGGTGGATTTGTCACACTGACACGATTCACTTTCTGTAATGTGCATGATCACAAATTATCACCTTCACACTCAGCATCACCCTCAGGTGAGTCCTCTTTCCCAGGCCCTGGGTTATGGGCTTTACATGAGTCTCAGTTAATTTTCATAGCAACCTCATGTTACAGGAACTTCTTATTATCTAATTTTATGAATGAGCAAACTAAAGTACAGCTTAATCTGCCAAGTTACAAATATTTCCACTGGACACATTTCCCTTTAACCAGTTTAATGTACTTCTTAACTCTTCTGTACCTCCAAACACAGAATTTTGGTGCCTTTCAGATAGTACTTTGTCTTGTACAACAAAATTTGTCTTTATCTGGCAGTTAAGTAAAACTCTTTCAGGAATCAAAAGTACCAATCTCGTGGTGACAGGGAGTGAAAAGGGTGAGAGAGATGATAGCAGAAGATATGTTAGTAGGACGATTTGCCTTGTGAGAATATTTCTGTTTTAAGAGAAGTTGATATATTTTTAGTCTGGCTGTATGGTCATATTTGAATAGAACTATAGTGGGTAGTTTTAGAAGAAAAAAAATCAAGAATAAGCTGACTTTTTTCCAAATTTAGATAAACCCTTGTATCTACAAATTCCATTTGGATTTCTTGTTTCTGAGTGTTAGTAAGCCCCAAAATCTAATCACAAGTACTCCTCTAATAGCTAATTTTCTGCTTTATTAGTCAGGGTAATAGGCCCTTCCCCAAATCAGAGGGACATAAAAAGCAGAAGGTTATCTTGATCAGCTAGCCAGCCTTCCTTGACTCTCTCAAGGTACTCCATTAACAGTGTGGGGATCACTGGAGCCAATCTCTGGAAGTGTTTGGCCGGAATGCTGCTATTTCTAATCGCCAAAGATATTCAGACCCCATCAAATCTTATTTGAGTTTGTTACAGCTAAACCCTTCTTTTCATCTTTATTCCATCCTCCATCTGTACATCTGAACATGCCTCTCTCTTGCTTTAAACAGCCAGCGGTTCCATATTGCTTCTAGTGGTGCTTCTCCACCATAGTATTGCAATAGTCCAGTGAGGTTGTGACAAGCAAAGTGTTACTAATAATAATCAGGTATTGACGTTTAAAAATTACTTATGTTTTTAAAATAAAATTGACTGGATTCAAGTTTACCTCTATGGAAATACTGTTTACCTTCACCTTTATTCCGTGTTATCTTGTGTGTGTGTGTGTGTATGTGTGTGCGTGTGTGTGTGTGTGTGTGTGTGTGTGAGAGAGAGAGAGAGAGAGAGAGAGAGAGAGAGGTGATGAGGTGATGCCATGACTAGCTAGGGACCAGGGATTGTTTAAAATCATCAGCCTTGCTTATCTGTCCCATTGCCTGCTTGTTCATGGTGCACAGCTAATAATTCTGCTTATCAACAGTTCCTGTAGTGTTTGTGAGTGGTGGTTTTAGTAATTAACTTCACTTACATAATTTTACTCACAGGTAATTTTTAGGTAAGAACAAAGGCAAGGATAGAGGAAGAAAGCTCCAATATTTATATTGTATATAATGGTGCTATGAACATTCTTACCCATAATGACAAATATTTATGATTACCAGATGAACAGCAAAATGATGACAAGAACAAAACTTGCAAGAAGATATGTCATATTAACAAAGGTTAAATCTGAACATTTCACTTATTTCATTAACTTATTTACTCTTCACTAGTGCATGGTTATTTGCTTTTTAAATATTACCTGGGTGATGGAGGTCTGATAAAAAGAAAAAAAAAAAAACCTACAAGATTCTTTTTCAAAATAATATATTTTGAAAAAGATTATGCACTGAGGATTTTTCTTATTATTAAAACTAGGGGCCTGGTGCACAAAAATTTGTGCACTCGGGGGGGTGGGGGGTCCCTCAGCCCGGCCTGTGCCCTCTTGCAGTCTGGGACACCTCAGGGGGGATGTCCACCTGCTGGCATACCTGGCCAGCCTGGGTGAGGGGCTGAGGGCCATTTTCAGGCTGCCCACAGCCCTTCAGGGTTTGTGCACTGGGGGGGTGGGAAGGCTGATGAGTGCAGGCCTGGACGTTTCCCACCAGAGGGCCCACGATCGCACATGCCTGGTGGGTCCCCACCGCTGAGGGGACACACCTGGTGCAGTGTTGGGTGGCAAGCCAGGGGCGGACGCTGGTGCAGAATCCCTCGGTGGGGCCCTGCTGCTGAACAAACACACCCGGGGTGGAGCTGGGCAGTGAACTGGCTTCGGATTCTCCACACTGTGCAGCAGACACTCCCGCACGCCCTGTGGAGGCCCCTGGGGGGCGGATAAAGGTAGCGGACCCTGGCCAGGTGTTCCTGGACACCCTGCGGAGGTCCCCAGGGCAGAGCCAGGCAGTGGACCCAGGACGGCTGCTCCTGCACACCCTGCGGAGGCCCCGTGCTCCTGCATGCCCCGGGGAGGCCCCCAGGGGATGGAGCCAGGCAGTGGACCCGGGACAGGCGCTCCTGGATTCTCCTCGGAGGCTCCCGGGGGCGGAGCTAGGCAGCAGACCCAGGACAGCTGCTCCTGGACGTCCCGAGGAGGCCCCAGGCCAGACCCCCCCCTCCCACTGAGCTGACACACCTGGCACAGCTATGCCGGCCAGCCGTGGAGGCTCCCAGTGCAGAGCCGCCCTGCCAGCCTCCATCTTGGCTGGGTTAATTTGCATACACCCGCTCTGATTGGCTGGTGGGCGTGGCTGTGAGCAGAGGCTCAGCCAGCCTAGGCAGGCAGTTGCAACAGAAGCCTTTGGTTTGCTCTAGCTCCATGGCTGTTGGCCTCCATCTTGGCTGGGTTAATTTGCATACAGCCGCTCTGATTGGCTGGTGGTAACGATCAATTTGCATGTTTCTCTTTTCTTATATTAGATGACATGTCCCATGTATTTACATGTTTATATAAAGGTATTGTCCATACCATGCTCCCCCTCCCTTTTGCTGTATTTTTCCAAAGAGTTTTGGTAGAGGTGAAGAGTTGGAGAAATCTGGAAGTATAGGTTGCATGGAAAAGTCATCTGTCTTGTGTCTCTGTCTAAAAAAAGGTCAAGAACAAAGCTTACTAGAATGACCCCTAAGTTTTCCCTTCAGCCTATCACTGCCTATTTCCCTTTTGGCCCCGCCCTTTTCTCATGTGTCCCTTCCGCTCTGCTCATTGCTGTGGCCTGCCTTTAGCATCTCAGGAACTCTTGGGTACCCGTGATTTTTCTCATCTTCTTCCTTCTCCCTCAACTTCTTAACTTGTCTTTATCTGCTTGTCTTTTACACACAGCTCCTACAAGAAGCCTGTCTTGATAACCTTCCTCTCCCCATCCTTGTGGATAGAAGAGTCCGCTGTGTTTCTGTAGCACCTTGCATGTGTCTCTCCCACTCACCTCTGCGTACTGTGTACCCCCCACCCTGCTGCTCTTCTTTTCAAATTGGAAAGAACTGGAATGTCATCCGTTAGTGATTTCTTTATGCCTAATGCCAAACATTTGGTGGGCTAACGCAGTTTGTTTCTTGACTGTGAAATGGACATTGGCTGCCAAGGTGTTTGTTAGCACATGTTCTTGGGACCACCCTAAGGAAGAAAGCAGGACAAGGCAGAGGGAAAAGTTAGGCTGGGTTGTGGTCCCCACAAAGGCTTTAGCTCACCTGGAGCTGAGATGATTTTTAGGTTGTTTCTGATTAGAGCAAGGGCTCTGACACATTCATGAATCATTTGGGATGTGGGCTGGCCTGGAAGGAGGTGGGACCTGAGCAAGGCAGTCCTCTAAGAGGGCTCACAGCTGAGGGGAGTCTGCTGGCAGCACTTCTAGCAGCTGGAGGGTTATAAATCCTTTATTTTGTTAGGGTGCCTGGGCAATATATCATCATGCCCACCCTATAGGCACACACATTTTTTTAATATATTGTATTGATTTTTTTACAGAGAGGAAGGGAGAGGGACAGAGAGTCAGAAACATCAATCACCTGCCTCCTGCACACCCCCTACTGGGGATGTGCCCACAGCCATGGTACATGCTCCCAACTGGAATCAAACCTGGGACCCTTCAGTTCGTAGGCCGATGCTCCATCCACTGAGCCAAACTGATCAGGGCAGCGCACACACGTTCTTGTGTGTGAAATTAACTGCAAAAGAGCAAATGCCCAGGAATTTAGGAAAATTGGGGATAAGAAAAGGAAATGAAACACATAGAAAATTTCTATCTCCTCTATTAATAGAAATGGTTTTAATAAAATGGATTTCTGTCTGAGAAAGGTGATATGATGCTGAAAGATCCCATAAGCGTTAAGCCTTCCAACCCTAAAAGCAGCAAATGCTCTGTTTGTAACTATTCCAAATACTTAGCCTTCTGTTGCTCATGCTATAAATGTTTATCCAATACTCAGAAGGTACACATCACTATAGTAGCTGGTGTGGGACAAAGAGAAAAAAAGATGAAGTCATATATCATTCCAAACCATGGAGATTTCAAACCATTGGTAGATGAGGACATTTAAACAATTGATCCTCGTACAAAGCAGAAGGACACTTTGGCATGAGATGTCTTATGAGCTGAGCTTTGAACCTCCAGAGGCTTGAGTTTGACTCTTCCAGGAATTGTTAGCTTTTACTTTGCTGCCTGAAATAATCTCATTCAACTTTTATAGCTTCTGTAACCACTGGCCTCTGTATTGGCAGGAGGGGCACTCTTATCAAGATGTACAGTTGCTATTGAAATCAGAACCATAACTCTCCCTTCCTTAGTCCACTCCCAGGCTCTAAAAATGAAATGACCCTCGTGCCTCTCAGGTTGGAGCAAAGTCCCCAAACACAGGACTGTCTTGGAATTCCAGGCTGGGCTTACCTTCACCCTCAAGGCCCCTGTGGGCCCTCCACCCCTCTCGGTGAGTCTGAGCCCTGTGCCCGTTGGAGGTGGACCTCAACCATTTCTACTGTGTCTGAAAGAAAGTGCCTCTGCTCACCTTCCTCTCCTTGAAAGAGGGCCCCCTCTTTTTTTAAAAATGACTTCTATGTATATGTAGTTCCTTTGTTTTCCCTTCCTTATCTTTAATTGCTAAGATAATGAGAGTGCTGATGACTAAGATATTCTCTCTCTCTCAAAGGTTTAGTAAAAAAGGGAAAAAAATAAGCTGACTAAATTCAATAGCTAAGTTCTATAATATGCTTATGAGGCAGCGTTGATGATAAGGAAGTAGTTAAACATTACTTGCCTTTGGAAGAAATGTTCTCAGGACCAATACTGAGTGTCAGCGAAATAAAAAACAATTGATTCATCAAGTTCTCTTCTCCCTGGCATATAGAGAATGAGACTATTAGCTGGAGAGAGTTATTCTAAAATCTATTTTAGCCTGTAGCTTTCGTTATCAACCATTTCACCGTCCGTCCTAAAATTCTGTTTAACATTTTTAAGCATCAGTTACCCATTCTTCTTCTGACTATTCCGAAGTTGTTATCCTAGAGAGAAAGAGAGGAGGACAGAAGGACTGTGTAAATCTGTCAAAGTCTGAGTTGATCCTTATCGTCTCCTCCTTTGTGTCAAGCTGGGAGTAGATGTGAGGCACCTGGCTCACCTTTATCTCTTAGGGGACGATCTGAATCTAAGCTTTATTTGTAAGAATAATAATAAGGTTATTATTAATAACTGGCTATTGACTGGCAGGAGGGGTGGAGAAAGTGCAGTGTTTAGGAGGGAAAGTGTGCTACTATTTTTATACTATAGGACATGTCACTAGCCTCCCCCTGCCCATTTGCAAACTGTATTAAACTGGAGCAGAAGGACAAACCCACTTTACCATCCACATGAGAACTGGGTATGAAAATATACCAAGTTTAATGACTAATTGTATGTGAAAACTTCTGTCAACTTTAAAGGTATTTCAAAAGGCTATCTTTTGAATATAGTTTGCTCAATTCATCCAGCCTTTATTTTAGCCAATAAATAGGGTGACAGATTTCAGTTTCTCTTTTACAAATCACCTGTGATTAAAGAAGACTATCCACGCCTAAATGCTATTCTTTACTCCTAGTAGTTTATGTCTGTATATCTCTTGTGGTAGTAGAGTATGTGATCATTTGTATTTAGCAAATAGCCTGCAAAACAGAAATCAGTTTGCATATGGAAAATATAAAGTAAACATCCAAGAGCATTTGTTTTTTATAATAGTTTTGACTTAACAGGTATAACCCCCCAGTAAAGATTGGAACTGTATTCTTAGGATAGGCTGCCTTCCTGCCTATCTGACCCTGATTCAGCCAATTTCTTGGACTTTCTTGGGAAGAATTCATGTGAGGTCAGTGATTTGGACTTGTTCAAAGGTTACTCTGCCACACAATTCAGCTGTCAGCAGAAGTACGTTTTGCCTGGTCTGAGATTTCATATAAATCTGGAGGAGGGGGGCAGAAAGAACGACTCCAGCACATTTTATTGCCCAGTAAACTGACAGATCCGCGTTGGCTATGTCAGCACAAGGGTTCAGCATGGGCAAGGGTTTGCCTTGCTGCTTGCTCATCTGGACTTTGCATTTTGAGCACGTAAGGTTGGAAAGCCAGCCCCGAGATAGCACAGGGGAAGCCGACCCAGCAACCCTGGAGGAGATAGAGGTGCTTTTATCCTGCAGCAAGGAGCAATCACAAGGTTTGGTGGGTTATCTCCGAAGTCTTATCTCCTCCAGCTAGAGTCCACCAGGAGGCTCAAGAGTACAGCCAGGGCCTACTTTTAACTGCGAATCCTATGGACCCATAATTGAACATATGGTCCATCCTCCTGCGATATCCAGAAATGCATAATTAGGGCTTGCTGTATTTCTGCGTCATGGAAAACCTCCAGGTTTGCCTGTATGCTGGGGCTCTGGTGTTTTAGAGTCTTTTGTTTGTTTCTAATAGCAGTTTATCACTAACTGAAATGTCATGAAGTATCTGAGTACCACGCCCACTTTAGCCACATGAGATCATTAATATTGTGAAAATATCTTTGCAAGTACCCAGAAAAGGTTTTATCCCCCATGGGCTCAGTACCTCCACCCCAAACAAAATTTACTGTTCCCATCGAATTCAGAACCTTTGCAGCCGTTACTGTAGCAACAGCTTTGCCATTAGTGCTTCTTGTAGTAAATGTTAATGGTCCTATCCACTGTCGTAGTTTCTTACTATTAGAAAGAAAAATTATTTTCTGGTGGTACTGTAGATTTTTAGGATACATTTTTTAAAATGAAAGACTATAAGTGTCTTTCTGGTTTTGCTTTCAGATGTCAATGTTTTTCCTTTCTTTTTCTTAATCACTCCAAATCTTGGACAAGGGGCTCCACCTAGTGTAAGTTTTGGGTTAGAAAACATAGGATGGCTATCAGGGGAGGCAAAAATTAGCTGAATGTGTTCCTTTATGATAAGAATGCAAAACAAAAGATGGAGAAATTTCATAAAATGCTTTTATAACTCATGTGACTCGTGTAATGTAGGGACATAGAAATATTCTCATTCCCTTATTTTCCACAAAGTCTTACTTTTATGCCTTTTTTCAAAAGGCAAAATTGCATTACTTATGTGTATAAATGCAGTTTTAGTTGTAAACATTTTCTTTGCCTGTGCTAAATGGATTCAGATCCAATTTTCTGGTGGTGTAATAAGATGGGAATGTTAAATGAAACATTTTGGGATGTCTTAATAGTGAGTAAAGTTAGAGTTAATGTCTGAAATTGCTTTTTTTTTTTTGTAAACAGGGGCTTGACATTTGTATTTAATAATTTTCAAAATGTCACATAATTTGCATTTTGGAAATGTTTGCATCCAGCTTTAAGATTCAGATATTTCACTTAGCAGCCACTAAATGAGGTTGCACTACCGTTGATAATGTAATTTTTTACAACTTTGATATCACTGTGTGGTATTCAACTTCTTCATATTTTTTCCTACTAGAGGGGAATTTCCAGTGCTTATAGCTATTGCCACTGAGCTGTAAGAACAGAAGGTTTATATGCCTCTGAAGGACTAAATACTAAACTACAGTGACACACACAGGAAAATGACCTAACTTAATGATGACCTTAATAGCCAAGAGTGCAGAGTTGAGAAATTCTCTTGAAAAAAAGCATCCCTCATGCATTTGGATTATCTGACATGCAGCATTTGCCCTACAACTAGCACACTGGTGTTCCAGTGGGACTAATACAGATTTGACACATTTACTTCTCCTCACACTCTGTGGATTAGGGACTCTTGAGATCTATTTCAAAGAAGAAGTAACAGAGGCTCAGGGACATTAAGTGACTTATCTAGGTTGTGTCAGGATTAGAACTTAGGTCTGTGTCTCTCCATGATAATGAGCCTTTTCTCTGCATCAAATTACTGACTTATATCAAACTTATAAAGTCTTCTGTGACATCAGTTCTTCTTTACACTTTCAGTTAATCACTATTTTCATTCAAGACTCAATGTGTGCTAGATTCCAAAGGAGTTGATGTTGTTCGTGTCCTCAAGGAACTTTCCATGTAACTGAAGAGATCGAGCACCTCAGTCATATTTGCTGGGCTCATACATTTTCTTGTACATCCAGTTCAGTGCTGAGTGTATTCTAGAGATAATAGGCACCATAGGAGTTTGGATTTTTAAAAATGTAGGGTCTTCTTTTCCACACCCCTTTTCCATCAATGAGAACTTTCCTTCTGGAATGGAAGTGATACAATGAATCACAAGATTATTACCTAAAAACAGGAGTTCTTAAACTTTTGGGGGTTGATACCCCTTTGCACTAAAAAATTATTGAGGATCCACAAAGGACTTTTGTTTGGGTAAGTTATATCTAGAAACATTCACCAGTTTAGAAATCAAAGCTAATAATATTTTTAAATGTGTATTAATTCATTTAAAAAATAAATTACATATTTTTTTAAAAACCATATTTTCCAAAACAAAACAATTTAGTGAAAAGAGTAACACTGTTTTATATTTTTTCAGTCTCCTTAATACCTGACTTACCAGAAGACAACTAGATTCTCACCTGCTTCTGCATTCAGTCTGTTACTATACGTTGTTTTGGCTGAAGTTTACTAAGAAAATCCAGCTTTAGACAGAAATATCAATGGAAAAGGGAGTCATATTTTAATAGCCTTTTCAGATAATTATTTGGCCTTGCTGTACTATAAGAGTTTTCAGGAACCCCCAGGTGTTCCTGGGCCTCACTTTGAGAACTGCTGGTTAAGTAAGATGAGTCTTAGTTTCAAATCTTAGTTCTTTCATTTTTCAGATGGACAGTGCTGGAAAGTTACTTAACTTTTGACACAACTGTTAAATTTTATTAGAAACCATGTACTTGCAGAATCTGGTACATAGAAGGCACTCAAATAAATGGTTGTAATGCTGACGTGATGTCCATGATAAAATGCCCTGGTCTTGGATGGTGTGAAGCCCATATTCAGAAAGTGGAGTTGAGCCCAGCTCAGAGATATCCATGGATAAAACCACGTGGAAGACTATGACACTAGTGAGAAGGCATGACTCCTAAGTTATATGGTTTAGTCCATTCAGTCTTCTGTCCTTCCCAGCCCCATAGAATGAGACTGATTTTCAGGGTTCTCCCAACTTTCCTAGATTTTTAATACGCTACTCTTAAGAACCAGTTATGGTAGTTATTATTGGAAGAAACATAATAGAGATGAGGTTTTATATTTATAGTTAATGTGAAATTCATTGTTTAAAGTGTAATGAATAGTTGAAGTTTTACATAAAATAAACAATAGAAAGTGGGTACCATGGTCTTGGAAAAAGTAAGAAAACAAAAATTTTCAGAGGTTCATATGTTGTGATGTTGAGTAAAGCACATTTCATCTATAACATGCTATGCTCACCTTTTCTACAACACATTGGAACCAGTACTGTCAGTTTGACATATGACAGACACTAAAGGGTATAGTGAGGATGAAATAGAACAATAGATGCCATTCCTAAGAGAGTGCCCTGAAGCCAAATCATTATAGGGTCATGATGTTGCATTTTCTGAGTCAGAAAGGAGGTTACAGACAAGAGAGATCTGAGAAGCAGAAGGACAAGGTATGAAAACCAAAGGGGGCTTAGGGAAGGGGTGAAGTTAGGAACAACCAGTAGAATGAAGCTAGAACCCCTAGCAGTATGGGATGGGATAAGGCAAAAATGTGGAAGACTTTTGGTGAAGCCAAATCTGTGAAGCCAAATCTGTGGTCTTGTTTAGTTGTAGGAAGAGCTGGAAGAAAAGATTTCAACATGCTGAAAAATATATGCCTTAAAAATATATTTTTAAAACTCATTCTAAATGTTTTTGGAAAAATATGTAATTATTAGGACACTATGAAAGTGACCCCATAAAAAGAATCTTCTTATTGCATTGTCAGAAAGATGACATAATGTTTTTGTTTCAAAAGAACATTTTAGCCATGGCAATAAAACTGCCACAAGAGATTTATCATTAAAAGGAAGTAGAAAAAAAACAAAATTCTCAACTCCCTGTGTGAGTAAAGAATTCCCTTCTCTCAGATTCTCAGTGGTATCTGATAAAAATTAGTTTGAATGTCTCTGGCTGAGTCACATTTTTGTGTCTGTGGTGGTCACCTACAAGTCTCAGAGACTCATATGTGACCTGACTAAGAGGACCCTGCTAGTGAGAGTATCATTAAATCCCAGGTCGTCAACTTAGCTGTAGATCACACCCAGCTTCTGAATGTCCCAATCTACTTATTTATACCATGAAAATATAAGATTAGATCAATGGTTCTCAGAACCACTGTGGTCCCTTGACCAGTAGCATCAACACTACCTGGAACTGGTTAGAAATATATTTCTGGACTCTGTCTCAGACTCACTGAACCATAAACAGTAGCAGTGGGACCCACCTCTCAGTGTTCTGACATGCCATTCACATGATTCTGTGCATTCTACAATCTGAGAGCCACTGGACTAGATGAACTCTCAGGTCCTTCTAGTTTCAATGCTGTAAGATTCTACAAGTCATGTGGGGACAGCCAGAACAGAAAATTATTCTTTTGTAAACATCCAGAGGATAGACTGCCTTAGCTAGCTCATTTTATTGCTTAGCCATTTCAGGAAGCTCTTATACAAAAATATATGTAGAACAGTGATTTTTTTAAATTGAGTTTTGTACTACATTCTTCTTAAAGACTCAATAAAGATGCTCCAGGGTATGTGTGAGGGCAGGAAGGGAGCCACATATTAAATATATATTAAATTTATATACAATTTCAAGAGGTTCACAGATACCTTAACACCCACCCATGGTCCTCATGGATTTGGTTAAGAAGAACGGACTTAGAAAATTTTCAATAAATTATTAAGGAAAGTACGCACATTTCTAGGGGTTCTGAAGGAGAGACTCATCAGATACATTTCCTCCAGTTTTCAGTTGTTAAATTTGTATCAAATGCTTATTAATGGGAAAGATACTGATTTAGGTTATGGGGTGGGATATACCTTATTCTGGGAGCTTTCACACAATTATCTGCAAAAGTGGACAATAAAAGTACCAAAATGAGCCACAAATTCCTTTTGCCAGAAAAGGTTTGGGGAAATTCTCAAAAGAGATAGCACATGAGATGGTCATTTTATATGAGCTGGAGAACTTGCATAAGCTGACAGGATGGTATGAGGAAAGGCTGGAGGTGAAAGGCCCACCTGGTGAAGGGGTTTTCTGTGAGTTCTTTCTCAGCTTTCTTCAAGGGCTGCATAGACATCTCTAGAAGGAGATGTGGAATCCTTTCCTTCCCACACTTAGGTTAATGTGCACAGTTGTCAGTTCTCTGCTTTAGCTCCAAGGATTCTCTTGAAGACAAAGACTTTCTTCCAACTGAGCATACTGCTCTTAAATAATTAGACTGCTCTCCTTACAGAACAAGTGGTAACTATTTGCCCACAAGACATTTTTTTTAAAATTTTCATTTATATTTTTACGTCAACTTTGAAGAAGCCAAAGATGGCTTATTTGAGAGAACTAGTAACTAAGTAGCTTACTCTCAAGTGTGCCTAGTGTGAATTGTTTAATTCTGTGTACTTCAGAGTTGCTTATAAGACATGGCCTGTTAGTCTTTTAATAAGATTTTAATTAATTCTTGTAAGAAAGATAATCTACTCATTTTCTAGACCTTTCCAATTATAATTACAATAGTTGTGTCTTGGTGACCTCATGTAGCCCAACATCATTTCTCGGTTATATAATTTTGGAGAAAAATAGGACAGTGTGAAAGTGTTGTCTGATTCGATTGAATCTTCCTCCTTGGTATTCACTGCTAGACGATATCAGAGCTTCGTTACTCACAGAGGTTGTTTACATGCACTGCAAAGGGAAAAAATGGAAAGAACTACCTTCTAAAAGGTTGATTGGGGGGAAATGACGTGATTGTCTTGTCTGAAGGTGGAAGATGCATAATCCATGATCAGAATGCAGGTGACATAAATAAAGTTAAATAGCCCCTGTTAAAATCACCAATTAAATGATCTTTTATGTGAAATACAAATATTATCTTTTTCTACACTTTAGTACAACTCGAGGCCTAAAGAGAAAATACATTTTTTTCCTCTCTGCTTCTCAATAGGAAGTCAAACAGAGAAGGAAGTCCTATAACCTTACTTTGTGTACATTAGAAGTAATCAAAAGGTCTTAATGAAGAATTGGTACCAGCACAGGAAAAGTGGGTAACAGATATTTATAATTTAGTGGAGTAAACTATGCATTGGAACCATGCCTACACAATGCTAAAGGACCAAACAGTCCAAGGTCTGTGCTATGGAGCTGACAGTGGTTCTCATCGTTACAGTCAAGAGGGGAGTTAGAAATACTGCTGCTGGCCCCATCAATTAAGCCCGCATGTCTGGAGATTGGTTTTTAAGGCTCCCGGGTGCTTCTCAAATGCAGTACAACTGAGATACACTGGCCTTCATGATACCTGCATGGCTGTCACATTTGGGCCGTGATGTGATTGATGGAAAGATGCCAACATAGACAGCTAGAAGATATGCGTGTTTTTAATGATAATTGATTTGAAAACATCCAGAGACTATTATATAAAGCAGGAGCTAACATAGAAGGTTCCCAGAGGCATGACTTTTCAGGCTTCCCAAGTTCCCTATAGTGAGGTACAGCTGTGGTGATAACACCTGTGTGGCATGGTGGTCCCTCAGAGGCAGGTAGCATCACCGACCACTCTAACCCACATTCTGTCTACTCCTGCGTCCCCATCCTCTGCCCCTCCCTCTTTGCCTCTGTTCTGAATACAGTGTTTGCTGTTCCCAAGTAAAGTAACTGGTACAACCTCCCACCTCCCACACATTCATGAGCTTGTACTGTGAGATTGCAGGGAGGAACCCCCAAGGGCATCCGTCAGCCAGCCCAGCCAGGATCCCCAAGATTCTAAGAGCCATCCCTGCAACGCCAGTTAACAGTTTATCTAATTTATGTGTTAAGATTGGAATTATTTTGTAATTAGTTGTTGTTGTTTTTTCTGTAGCAGAAACTATTTATCACCATAGTTGATTAGCTTGTTGTTTACTCTGTTTTCAAATGTGAGAGGCACTGAGGAAATTCACCATTGTCTAAGACCATTTTGGTTTAAGTCAGACCATGCTCAGCTTAGTATCCTTTCATAGGAAAGAAACCCAGAGTGCCGCTCAGACAACAGTTGGCCTGGTGCTTATTTGGCAATTATTTCATTTTTTTCTGGGAAAGGGAGTGGCCGTAAAAGATTACATCATACATCTATTTTGTTCTGCCTTTCCTAAAAAATGACATATTGAAATCTTTTGAAAGTTTTTGTTTGTCCTCACTTTTCTTTAACTCCTGACAATTCTTTTTATACTCTATACTTCGGGGTCAGAACAAAGGTGAAATTCTCACATAAGTTTTATAAAAGAAAATGACTTAGCCAAAATTTTAGTGATCTCATAAATTACAATGCCACTTGAAATTATTTTCCCTAATGTCTGTTCTACATTTTTCCCCTCAAGCAAATCATATCACATCTCCTAAGCCTGAAAAGTGAGGCATTGGAGTGTATAGATTCCATTAATGTTTATGAAATGGAAAGGAAAGAGAAAATGATGGATAGATGGTGGTTTCATTTTGGGGTTTTTATTCATTATAGGTTTGGTGTGTGTGTGTTTTTTTCTTTCACTCATTAAAACTTCTTAAAATTTTTAATTATATTTTTTAAATTATCATACAATAAATATTAACTTTTTGTACGTACGTTTTTTGTACGTATAGATTCATGTAACCACCATCACAATCAGGATACAGACTAGTTCATCACAAAGAACTCCCTCATGCAGTCCCTCTGCAGTCACACCCATCCCTCACCCTGAGCCCCCACAACCGCAAATCTCCTCTGCATCACTGTAGTTTTGTATTTTCTAGAATGTCATATGAATGGAGTCATATAACCATCTGAGGCTGGCTTCTTTCAGTCAGCATAATGCCTTTGTTGCATGTACCAATTATTTGTTCCTTTTCGTTGCTGAGTAGTATTTCATTGTCTGCATAGACGGAACCGTGTTTATTCCTTCTCCCATGGAAGGCTATTTAGATTGTATTTCAGCTTTTGGAGATTATAAATAGAGCTGCTATCAACATTCATGTACAGTTTTTTTCTATGAACAGAAGTTTTACCTTCCCTAGGGTAAATGCTCAGGAGGATAGGGTTGCTGGAAAGAACTTGATAAGCAGATATGAAAGTTCCTGAGCAGCTATGCCATTGCACATTCCTGCCAGTGATGAAGGAGACTTCCAGTTGCTTCACATTCTTTTCAGCACTTGGTATGGTCTGTGCTTTTTATTTAGCCATTCCAATAGATGTAGAGTGGCCCAAGTGGGGATTTATAGGGGCAAAGGAGTGGCCCTTTCTTCTCTCATTGCTCATGCTGCAGTCAGAGGTGGTGGGGACCTCAAACAATGTCTTTGAGAACAGCTCACCCTTATACCCCATTTAGGCAGCTCAGGGAGCCTGCCCTGGTCTCCTTCTGGCCCAGCTTTATTATCTGAAGAAGAATGGAAAGGGAGAGAGAAGGACAGAAAGAGAAGCAGCTTCAAAGCAAGGGAGCAGTTTGCGTCATCACTTCTTCCTCTATACTCTTGCCTTCTTTCTCCTACACTCCCTTCCTTCTTTCGCCTCAGTGGAAAATAAATAGGGGTTGCGATTTGCTCCTCTTAATTCAAATTGATGTCTACGCCGAGGAAGACAAAACACATTTTACTTCATTAAGCAACGGTGGAAGAGAAAAATGCTAGCAAAAAGAAGCTGAAATAATCACAGGATCTCTGTGTTTTTATCCAGATCTCTCTGCCACCAGCTGTGAATCTGATTAATGTCCTTGAAGCATCAGAGTCATTCTCCTGGCAGGAGTCCTCATTTACTACAGCAGCAGCCAAAACCTCCCCAAACCAGAGAAAGTGTGTGTGAAATTAGGTGGAGGGGTTACCTTTTCCTTTTTCAAAACATTGGAAGAATATACTGGCAAAATGTAAGATTTGGGAAATTGATCATTTAAAGACATTTATGAGAAAGCTGGGGAGTATACAAACTACAGCAAGATTTTTGTTGTTGTTTTCATACCTTTTTGTAACAAGTTTGGATGAAACAACACAGAGATAAAAAATAATTTAAATGTAATTAAATGTGCCTAAAGGAGCTACATATCTTCATATGTTCTACAGCTATATGATCAAAAAAGATAAATTACTTTGCTTGTTTTGTGTTGTCATTATAAACTTGAGTAAGAGATAAATAACAATATATATTATTGTAAATGAAACACCTTCCTTATTAACCTTTTTACAACAGACTCAAGTAAGTCTATCGTAAATTGTTTTGGAGGAGGGGCAGAGAGGTGGGCTGGAAGGTTATGCAAGGAAAAGAAGTCTGATATGGACTGCCAAGTATTTTAATGGTTTCCTATCATCATTAGCATTTATAAGAGCACACTGTGTAATGAATGGGTTGACACAATAAATTAGCTTTGAATTTTCTCAATGGAGTGAAAAAATTATGATCAACTTTTAAAAATGTGTTTAGTCATAATAAACCCCCAGCATCCTCTGCCTACTCATTTAATTATTTATGGGAACATAGGGTGCCTACATCTCTCTAAATGCAATACAATGCATCTCTCAAATTAAATGGACTTTCTTGTCTATAAAGTAACTAGAGGCCCGGTGCACAAAAATTTGTGCACTTGAGGAGGGGGGGTCCCTTAGCCCGGCCTGTGCCCTCTCTCAGTCTGGGACCCCTCAAGGGATGTCCACCTGCTGGCTTAGTCCCACTCCCCGGTGGATCAGGCCTAAGCTGGCCGTCAGATATCCCTCTGGCAGCCCAGGAATCCTCGGGGGATGTTCCTTGCCAGTGGGGAGCAGGCCTAAGTTGCAGTCAGACATCCTTGCACTGCTGAGGAGACAGGAGAGGTTCCCACCATCACCACTGTCCTGGCAGCTGTCAGCCTGGCTTGTGGCTGAGCAGAGCTCTCCCTGTGGGAGTGCACTGACCACCAGGGGGCAGCTCCTACATTGAGCATCTGCCCCCTGGTGGTCAGTGTGTGTCATAGTGATCAGTCATTCCCAGTCTTTCTGCTGTTAGTGTCAATTTGCATATTACCCTTTTATTATATAGGATAAATGTTTTACTGAATTAAGAAGTCATAAATATTTGGGTGCCTGGAAGTATATCTTGTCATAATTTGCACTACCCTTTATTTTCTTGAAAAATAAAGTTATTATATTTATTAATGAATTCCACTTTGTAAGTATCAAGATTTTATTTAGATATTGTTTTTCCCAACTCACCACAAAGCCTAAAGAAATAGGAACCTATTGCTTTAATTCTAGTGGAGAGAGAATCTTCAGCTTTTAGAGTCTTGGTGTTAGTAACAGACTCCTAATGTTTGTTCATTACTAAAACCTTTGTGACCTTGACCAATGTACTTAACACGGAAATGTTCATTACAAAAAAACAGGGGTCCAATCCTGCAAACTTAGGAATGTGAGAGAGTAGTAAGCACTTAACACATCTATTGAATAAATGAATGGATCTATTTTATTTAAACTTTTTCATTTAAGATTGTTTCATAGATTCTTTTTTCCAGTTGTATATAGCTTATGTATTTCAAATTATTTTATTTCATCATAAAATATTGCATTATAATAATTTTAGCTTACTCACTTATGGGTGGAAAAAGGCCATTTCCACATCATTGAAGGCATATTAGCAACCTCTTTGTACACATAATTTTTTTCCCTTTTGAGTTGCATCTTGAGGGTACTGATTCTAAACTTGGAATTACGGGGTCCCAGGCTGTAATCAATGTTCTGCCTCTTATTGGCTACTGCATGGTTGTCCTCTAAGTTTATTGCAGCCATTTACAGGAATTTACAGGACTCCGTGCAACTCCTGCCAACAGATTTATTATTTTTACTGGTGTTTTCCCATTCAGTAAGTGTGAGATGGCACTTTATGTGTGTCTCAGTGTTTGTGGCCTTCATTGTCTGTGAGGCTGACTATTGTTGTAAAGTGTGTTATTTTAGTGTTTCTTTGTGTGAACTGCATTTTACCCTTGTCAAGTTAAGGTTAGGTATTATCTTAAGGGATGGGAGCAGATATTTCTAATTGGCTTATATTTATCATATGGGGGAAATTATTGTGATAATTGTAGCTTTTTCAGTTTCATCTTAGTTCTCATTTTGATTGTCAGACAGAATTATTTTATTGCATTAAATTAAAGCCATTAATCCTATATAATAAAGAGGTAATATGCTAATTGACCATCACGCCCTCAAAAGATGGCAGCACCCACAGCTGCAAGATGGCAGCACCCAGTCCCCTCAGCCCTGCCACCAGAATCCCCCAGTCCCCTCAGCCTGCCAGGAGGGTGACAGGCATGTGGCACGTCCAGGCCCACACCCAGGCGGGTCTGGCCGAACTGTGTGCCTGCCACCAGAATCCCCCAGTCTCCTCAGCCCCCCTGGCAGTGAATTTTCATGTGACTGTTACCTTTTTAAAAAATCCTTACCCAAGGATATGTTTATTTCTTTTAGATCATCCGTTCTTGGAGAGCAGGCCTAAGCCAACAGGCGGGCATCCCGCAAGGGCTCTAGGCTATGAGAGGGCACAGGCTAGACTGAGGGACCCCCCATGTGCATGAATTTTCATGCACCAGGCCTCTAGTAGGTTATAAGAGCCTAACAAACTCTAGCATCTCTCCAGCATTAAAATTCTCTCCTCTCTCTCTCTCTCTCTTTCCCTCCTTCCCTCTCTCCCTCCACCCCCTCTCCTCTTCCACTTTCCCTCTCTCCATGGTCCTTTTTAGCTTTAGATGGTTACTTTCACATCACATGGACATTTCTGTGGACATCTATTAGGGAACAGAGCAGAAGGGAAAGAAGGAATATTGTGGGTGTTCCTGATCTATTCTGCTAGTGCATTTTTCCCAAGACCATCCTTTTCAGATCAGAAAGCCCAAAGTCATTTGATTAATTTCTCCCTTTCCCTGCTTCTTCCTGATTATTTCTAATTCTCAGAGTTGTGTGTCATTTGTGGGAGCCCCTTACATGTCCAGCGTGGTTCAGGGTTCCTGTTCAGGGTTTGAGTTCCAAAGGAGGCTGCACACAAAATGAAGAGAGAGAGACTAGAAGAGAGTCAATTTGGAAACTGGGGGACCAGGCGTGGAGCCTTCCTCTAGTGAGTTAGACTGCCCACTGATGCCTGGGTCTCACCAGCCTTTTATTGAGTCTCTGAGTAAACAACCATATCCTTAGGCAGAAAATTCCAAGCAAGAATTTTACATGTAATTAACAGGTGGGGATTTGCTATAATTAACAATGTTTCAACTTAAACAATGGGTGCATAGCTCTGACCTTTCAGAGCAACCAAGGTTGGTTAAAAACAATCAGTTTCCAGCATCAAAACAATCAGTTTCCAACAGTTATTCTCCTTGCTAATCAATTTAAGACAGGGATAATGACTTATATATGTAAAATTTTTATTTCCAAGAGATATAGTAAAATATATTTTAATTAATTTTTAAAATGTTCTAAGCCAAAATATGTAATTTATTCATCTTTACTCGGGTTATTTTAATGCGTTAAGGCCTTCCTGCTGCTTTTTGTGCAGATAAAGGGCTAAAGAATTGTGAGGGCTCTGAACAGATTAAAAACTGACTCCTATAATAACCAGGGACACAAAGACTTCGAATACCGACTGCTTTTTTAGTACCTGCCTATAAATGTGTCATGTTGTCATGCTTCAGAGAGCACACTGAATAACCAAGCTGCCAAATACTTATCTTTGAAAGTAACTTAAATACCCTTCAAGAAATCCTACTTATCTTAAACAGTACCACACACAGAAAAACTCAATGCAGTACAATCCATTGATACTTTAAAAATATGTAGAGTACTTATTTATCATATATGATGCACAAATCTTTCAACTTATCTGTCTAGTGTGGCTTGGTCAAATAAATGACTTTAACAATGGCACATGCCAAAATATAGACTTTTGCTCTACCTGAATTACTGAAGTAAGGAACAAGTTTTAGCACTGTTAGCTTGATTTGTGGGTGTATCGGTCAGGATTGGCACAGGCAGCACAAGGCACACTGGGCTGTGAGTTTTGGAGAATGTACCACAGGGGAGTTTACAGAAGTCAACAGGGGTGTTGAGGGCTAGAATGGTGGAAAGCCTTTACTATCCTTAGTCTGAAATGGTGAGGGAAGCAAACAGTTTTAACAGAGCCCCCTGCAAGCTGACAGAGAGGGCAGAGACCATATAGCAAGAACTGTCCTGGGGCCATCAGCAGAGGCATGGCCTTTAGGCAGGAAGGAGCATGAGGAAATACCCTCTCCTCTCTCTCCTGCATGTCTTCAGTCCCGATGACCAAAGTCAGCCCAAATCAGAGGGTCAGGCAGCCTGAGTGATGTGGTTCACAGAGGTAGACCTTCCCCTAAATCCCTAGTCCTGAGCACAGTAAGGTAGAAAATGAATCTGGGTACCTCATGGAAAATAAATTAGCAAGATAGAATTCTGGTGTTCCCTTTCAGGAGATGGATGTTGGTAAACACATTCAGTAGGGCAGTGTACAATAGAATCATTTACCTTCATTTTATTTTATTTTTTAGAATCATTTATGTTTTAAATAGATCTGTACTTGCATTACTTATTTCAAGACACATATTTAAAACTAGAGGCTCAGTACACAAAAAGTTTTGCACTTGGGGGGGGGGGTCCCTCAGCCCAGCCTGTGCCCTCTCAAAATCTGGGACCCCTTGGGAGATGTCCACCTGCTGGCTGAAGCCCACTCCCTGGGCAATTGGGCCTAAGCTGGCAGTCAGATATCCCTCTGGCAGCCCAGGAACCCTTAGGGGATGTCCACTTGCCAGCTGAGAGCCAGCCTAAGCTGCAGTCGGACATCCTTAGTGCTGCTGAGGAGGCGGGAGAGGCACCCGCCACCACCGTTGTGCTGGCAGCCACCAGCCTGGTTTGTGGCTGAGCAGAGCTGCCCCCGTGGGAGTGCACTGACCACCAGGGGACAGCTCCTGGATTGAGCATCTACCCACTGGTGGTCAATGTATGTCATAGTTACCAGTCATTCCCAGTTGTTCTTCTGTTAGGGTCAATTTGCATATTACCCTTTTATTATATAGGATAGAGGCCTGGTGCATGGGTGAGGGCTGGCAGGTTTGCTCTGAGGGGTGTCCTGGATCAGGGTGGGGGTCCCGCTGGGGTGCCTGGCCAGCCTGGGTGAGGGGCTGAGGGTTGTTTTCAGGCTGGCCACACCCCCTTCAGTGTCAGGGGGTCCCGTTGGGGTGCCTGGCCAACCTGGGTGAGGGGCTGATGGCTGTTTGCTGTTTGCAGGCTGGCCACGACCCCTGGTGACCCAAGCTCCTACCCTCTCCTTTTCTTTTTTATTTTTTTTTCCTGGGATTTATTTATCTTCTATAATTGAAACTTTAGAGCCTTGAGTGGAGCCAAGGGCCGGCCAGGGCAGGCGGGAAGCTTGGCTTCCTCCATCACTAGGGGCAACCCAAGCCTTCTGCTCCTCCAGCTCCATGGCCACCGCCATCTTAGTTGGGTTGATTTGCATACTCACTCCTGATTGGGTTGTGGGCGTGGCTTGTGGGTGTGGCTTAAGTGTGGCAGAGGGGCGTTTAATTTGCATGTTTATCTTTTATTATATAGGATCTTTCTATATTATTTGAGTAGCAGAAACACATAGATAGGATCTCATATTGGCAATAGTTTCAGCACAGCTACTGTCCTGCATCCACTTCTTGTAATTTACAACTGCAAACTGCAATCAGGCAACATGATAAGAACTCAAAAAGAACAAAAGTGAAAACATATCCACTTCACCTAGCATATTTATTTATTTATTCTTTTCTTTTTAATTTCATTTTGTGAGTCTTCTTTCTTGAAAAGTATCGCACAATTCCTGAAGGGATACAAAGGTCATTGTATTCATTTTTGGGAAACCACACTCTCCTCTACACAAGGCACCCATTGACTGGTGCAGTGAGAGCCACACAGTCCTGCAGGCCAGTTTTTGAGTCATCGTCTCAGGCTGGGCTTAGTATTATATTCCTTTTTCAATTCAAGTCAGCCTTCTCTTTGAAGCTGGATGCGTTTGGTTTTAATTTGCTACAGATTTCACTTTGAAGCTAATGAAATATTTTGATACCTGTTTATTGATCAGAGTGGTGAAATTCCTTTGTGATAGGAAGAAGCATAAACTATTACTCAGAGAAGGTAACTAACATTTATTGGACACCTATTATGTGCCATAACCTTTTCTCTCTTTCTCTGTTCGTTACGCTTCATTTTATTTCACAAAGAAGCTTGCAGTAACTTTTGTTCACAGGTAACAATCCTTACAATGGCTATATAGGTTCTATTAATTTCACTTTACAGCTGAGAAAAAGAGGACCCAGAGACCTTCAGTACCTTTGTAAAAGTATGAAATGAGCCAAATATTTAAGTTAAAGTCTCCCCAGTAAATACGATGTGATCTGCTAATGTTGAACTCAACACCATGACAGTAACAAAATACACCTCACACCACATAATGAGTGCTTTCAGATTGCACCTGCCGAATGGGATGACGTACTAGTGCAGCCGGGCCATTGCAGGAATTATGGATCTGACAGATAGCAGATGGTCCTCAGAGACCGAATCCAGGAAATGAAGGCCCCTGCTCTTTGCCAGTTTTTGCTGTACCCCCATATCCAGTGGCACTATGGAGAGAGAGCCCAAAGGCATGGTCCAGGTCAGAAACATGTTGGGGAAGCATTTAAGAATTCTTTTCTAGAATCATATCTCTTAAAGAGTTAATCTGAAATTTCAAAGGCATTTATCATCTGTAAAAAATAGCACAGCACTTCAATTCTCAGATGCTGTATGATTATCCCATCAATTTAATAACAGCTTTTCAGGAGAAAACCCTATCACATTAAATATATGAATCAGTTTCACATCCTGATTTCAGAACTGTTGAAATGTTCGGAGAAAAGTACATGTTAGAAATGAGGAAATAAGGAGTTGCATGTGACTTAGTTTTCTTGAAGTAAACTTTTTCCCCCTTGCAGTCAACTGTATCCAGATAATATTCTGAAAATACAAAAGACGTGTGTGTTGATTTTTGATGACCTGTTCAGAGTGAACGGGTCATGCTGGGGCCTAGGAGCTTTTCCTGGCTGCTTTGCACACCTGAAGTAAAATGATGACTCTGACACAGAAGCATCGAACAGATAGTCAAACCTCAGAGAAAAGGCAGGGAGCGGGAAGGGGGATCAACCAAAGAACTCATATGCATATAGCATAACCAAGGACACAGATAATAGGGGTTGAAGGCCTGGGCTGGGGGCAGGAACAGGCTGGGAGAGGTCAAGGGCGGGGGGGGGGGGGGGATAGGGAACATATGTAATACTTTCAACAATAAAATTTTAAAAATTAAAAAAATAATAATATGATGATTCTGCCACAATGTCACTGGCTTCATTAATGCCCTCCATTGGGGAAGACAAAGGCCTGTCTTGTGAGGCTGGTGGAGGTTGAGAAGAGCTAATGTGTGTGGGGTACCTTGCCTGGCACATGGTCAGAACTGTGACTGTATGTTTTCTACAATGGACATATGACTTGTTGGTCTCAGCCACCCTGCCTAGGAGTTAAACAGTATATACTCAAAGTAAAAAATATTACATTCCTGCCCAGCCCGTGTTGAGTGGTTGAGTATTGACCCATGAGCCAGGAAGTCACGATTCAATTCCCAGTCAGGGCACATGCCTGAGTTGCAGGCTCAATCCCCAACAGGGGGCGTGCCAGAGGCAGCCCATCAATGGTTCTCTCTTATCATTAATGTGTTTAATTCTTTCTCTCTGCTTTCCTCTCTGAAATCAATAAAAGCATATTAAAAAATATTATATCCCTGACTTATCTCTCTGCCTAATCGCAGGAATTCCAGAATCCTTTCCAGGTTTTCTCTTCTCTGTTCACCAGCTTTTTTCTGGAGTAGGGAGGGCATATCACTGGCATGGTGTTCTTTCTTGTAGTGACCCAACGATATCTGCCACCTTCATTCCTACTGCCCTGCTCCTGTTCCAGAGAAGGTGGTGGGGGTGCTGACAATCTCATCCCTTTGGGATCTCCAGAAAGTCCAGAAAGTGCTTTTGTTTAATTTAGTATTAGAGAGAGAGAGAGAGAGAGAGAGAGAGAGAGAGAGAGAGAGAGAGAGAATATGAATGAGAGAGAGAAACATCCCTTGGTTGCCTCCCGTAGACACCCCAACCAGGATCAAACCCAAAACCCAGGTATGTGCCTAGACCGGGAATTGAACCATAACCTTTTGGTGAGCCACCCAGCCAGAGCCCTGGAAAGTGCTTTCAGTTTGCACTTAGATTTTCATGATGGTTCCTCTCATTCTCTGGGACATTTACATCGTTATGACGTTAAAATGTTTAAAGAGAAAACTGGCTGGTCATACATCCAGCTCAGTCACAATCCATTTGTGCAGAATCTGTAAGCCCCTTAGCTAGCTTTCTGTGACATAGTGTCTATCCTCCTCCAATGGGGGCTGTGAGAGCTCATTCCTTTGGTCCTTTCCAGCACTAACAATCTCTGGGTTGAAACCATTTGGGTCCTTGAGGAAAAACACCAAGCTGCACGTGTCATATTTAGAAAACATTAGCTTTGGAATATATTTAAACATACGCTGTTTAGCATTTTAAAAGTAAGCATCTGTTTAATGTTGGAAGAAATTAAATTGTAGGCTCCAGATGTGATTCCGTTCTCTGTGGAACTATTTATTGAAATCACAGATCTCTAACCAGCCTGAGGTAGCTGCCAGATTTCTGTCTGCCCTGCCTGGTCTTCCTTTACCTGTTTTCAACTCTTTGTGGGATGAAGAATCTGTGAAGTTGTTCCAGCGACGTTGGTCTCTGTCTCTTCCGCACTGAGCACTGGTTGTAGCATGGTTTTACATTACTGTCTAGCTGCATTTCCTCTGATGTGTGAGCAACTTGTAGTGACTATGGAGCCCCACTACCTCAGGCATTTGATCTGAGAGCCAACCCTTTGGACGTGAAATTGCTGTGGGAGACTGTCTAGGAAGACATCATAAAACAAAATTTTCTGGTTTGATGTAAAACTCGTTCCAAGTGTTGATTCTTTTTCTTTTCCTTTTCTGTCTGTCATATAAAAGCCATAGGCGAAACCACATCTTATTCTCTGAAAAAGTTACATTTTTGTGTTTTGAAGACTTGAGTGACATTTGGCAAATGTCACAAAGCTAAATCATGAGTATTGGTGGGGGATGAAGAGGCATGGGCTACCATTTATTTTTCTGCTAGTGGTAAATATATCTGGTTCTCATGTACTTTAGAGATTCAGAGTTTGTACAGGTTTGGGGTGTTTTATAGTTGTTTTTGTTTGTTTGTTTTAAAGAAAGCAAGAATTTGCCCTCACTGATTTGACTCAGTGGGTAGAGCTTCAGCCTGAGGACCGAAGGGTCCCGGGTTTGATTCTAGTCAAGGGCACATGCCCGGGTTGTGGACTTGATCCCCAACAGGGGATGTGCAGAAGGCAACCAATCAATGATTCTCTCTCATCATTGATGTTTCTATCTCTCCCTTCTTCTCCCTTCCTCTCTGAAATAAAAATACTAATAATATATGTTAAAAAAGAAATAAATAATTTATTGACCTCAGTCAACATATTTAGGACAATGAAACAAGGAAGGGCATAAAAACAACAGGAGAGCCCAGGCTAGGCTGCCTTGAATCACTGGGAAAAGGAGCCTTGAAGACAGGTTCAGGGGGTTAACCCAGGATGAGCTGCCCCTGCCCATTGCTCCCCTGTTTTCAAGTCTTATGGGGTCTCTTAGAGGTTAGGGGATATGTACCTGTGGAGGAAGAAGAGGGGGGAAGGGAATGACATGGGTGTGCTCCCTGGAGGGAGGGCGCCTGTAAAGGTTGTTTGTTTGTTTGTTTGTTTGTTGTTGTTTTGGGGGAATTTTTGTATTTCTATATCCCACTGCCAACTCCTATATGACCTCACTTATTTACATCAACTGAAAATTTTAGTAACTATTTACTCTCTTTTTGATATTTTTTATTGATTTCAGAGAGAGAGGAAAGGAGGAAAGAGAGAAACGTTGATGGGAGAGAAACGTCAACATCGATTGGCTGCCTCCTGCACTCCTCCTGCATGCGCTCCAGCTGGGAATCAAACCTGCGCACTCCTGGTGCATAAACTGATGCTCAACTATTGAGTCAACACCAGTCGGGCCCTTTTTATTCTTTCGTTATTCTCTGGAGTTGGTAGCCTCTTAAAATTCAATTGGGGAGAATGTATTTGTAACTGATTCATGGGAGAACTTTATATTTAGACACTATAGGAGTAAACCCCCAAAACTAAAAAGCTCCCAAAATAAGATAGAGGAACCAAATGTAAGAAAACTAAATTCTGTGCAAGGAATGATAATAGTGAGTCTTATTTATATAATAATAATTGCTACCATTCATTATGCACTGGTTACATTCCAGACTCCATCTGTTATATATCAGTATAAATAAGATTACATTTTTGTCCAGGTGGTTGTGTCACACCAAAAAGCCTTGATGGATTTTTCCAAACTTAGAGAGACCTGGTTACAAATATTGACTAATTAGCTTCCACTCAGTTCACTCTGAATCTGAAGTCACAGATTTAGGCCTCACCCTCCAAAGGAGCAGAGAGTAAGTTACAACCAGAAGCTCAGGTCCCTGCTATTGTGGAGGCAGGCCATGCAGAGAAGCATATGCCGAAAATGCACACAGTGATTATGACAAGGAGCCCAGGATGAAAATCAGCGGCCCAGGTGATCCAAAGGAATTATTTCATTCATTTAAGTTGAATTGTTCCTCACATGGCCAATTCTATGTGATATGTGCAAAAGGGAGAGGAAGCAGGAAGTTTTTAACAATCTCTATATATAAAAGGCTAAGTGACCATTCAACTGTCCAACTGGCTGGTATATATGACGTGCACTGACCACCAGGGGTCAGATGCTCATCGTAGGAGCTGCCAAGCTGCAGTGACTTCACAGCGATGGTTCTTGGGTGATGCATCCTGGAACCAGAGAGGAGGGAACTTGGCCCCACTTCCTTTCAATGTGCATGAGTTCATGCACCAGGGCCACTAATAGGTAATAAATTGAGTAATATTGGAAAAAGTAGGCAACATGTTGTGTGTTGCAGTTTGTCTCTACATATTTGTGCATGAGTGTGTAGCTATGCATATGTGAATATGGATGTGTGTCTATGCATGTATATGGTTGTACATGTGTATATAGTGTGTCTTCATTTATATGTTTATATGCGTCCATACATGTGTGTTCAGATGTATATTTGCACACACATGTGTATCTATACATATGACTATATGTGTATACCTATGCATATGTATCTATTCATGCATGAGTGTTTGTTTCTATACACATATCTGTATTTGTACATTTATGTATCTTATCTATTAAGAACGTGGGCAATGAGATTGGAGAAAGTTGGGTTTAAGACTCTTCCATCAGCACTGTGAATAGCTGCTGCTTATGCAGAGGACCTGGGAGGGGACCAAGAGTCTTCCAACACAACACTGGAAATGACTGTTCCAGAGGTCAGGCAGACCTCACCACCCTGAGAAAACCCCCCATTCTGTTCCTGTCACACGTGGTCCTCTGGCTGACCTGAGCTCCCTGCAGCAGGCCCAGCCAGTACAGGGTCTGGGCCAGAGGGATGGCCAGGATGCTCAAAATGGAACCTTCTTTATAATAAAAGCCTGATACGGGGAAAAAAGAAAGAAAAAAAAGACTCTTTCATCATAATGGTTTGACTTTGAGGAAATTTCTTAACCTCTATTTTTTTCCAATCACTTAATCTTATTGGAAATAATAATAATTCGTGCCTCAGAGATTATAGAGAGTTGCATATGAAAAGTGCTAGCAGTGCTCTGCCTTTTAAGCAACTAAAGGTATTAGTCATGATGATCATCACCTTTATCATCATCACTAATCCCGCATCCTGAGGGAACTGAAGTTGTGAGAGTAGGACATTCCTCACCAGTGGTGCAGTGGGTCCAGGATTCTAGCCTAGGTCAGTCAGTGTGTTGCCCAGAGGCATCTATGAGGCTGGTAATATCTTTCATGTCTTTCTACACTACCTGGAAAAAAACAGCTGATCAGTCTGGTTATGACCCATACACAAGTTCAAGACATCATCATGAGTGAATTGGGAGTAACTTGCCTTTTTTGTTCATCTCTAGCTGAGAACAGAAGAGTGGCCCACCCTGGTGACAGACAGTATGAGCTTCAGAGCCTTATGGACCTGATTTGGGCCCAGATTTTGTTTATTTGTTGTTGTTTTTCTTGCCTTTTTGTGTGTTTTTAGGACCTCACATACACAAAACTGGGCTACTTAATCTTCGGTTTAGGGTAACTCTCATCAATGTTATCTTTTTTCTTTATTTATTTAGTTATTAGTTAGACATTTTAAATAATGCAGTATGCATATATGAGACCAACTCTCAAACAAAAACTAGCATATTGACAGTAAAGTTAATCTAACCATTGGGCTATTCCCTCATTTCATCCAGTCTCCACCAACAATGACCTCCATCCTGAGTCCCCTGTTTCTTATTCCTTTACATTTCTTTATATGCAAACTTACTGCACTCATAAGTATTCTGAAAAGGAAACTTTTCATTAAAATTGTTTTTAACTTTCTAAAAAGGATGTAATGTCGCATATAATTATTTGAGACTAATTTTTTATTGGGAAGGTTCATCTATATTTATAACATGCTGTATTACACTTATTTTTTTCTATTGTTTAATATTCTAATGTGTAAAACATACTGTAGTTTATTTATACACTCTCTTGTTCATGGCCATTTGCATGTTTTCAGGTTTTCCTGTTATGGGGAGAGTTGTTTTGGCATTGTTAAACATAATTCTTCATGCACATGTGCAAGAATTTCCCCTGGGCAGGAATGGAATTGCTAGATTGTAGGATGTTGAATGTTCAACTTTAGGAGACAGTACCAAATTGTTTTCCACAGTTGATTGCAGCCTTTTTCACTCTCATTGGATTGTGTATCCACAGTCTTCCAACAGTTAGAATTGTTAGACTCTTTCATTTTTTTGCTCATTGAATGGGCATAAAATGACAATCTCATTGGAATTTAATTTACATTTCTCTGACTATTAATGATGCTGAACACCTCTTTTCATCCTGATTGGCATTATGTTTGTTCTGCCATGAAATGTATATTCATGTCTCTTGAAAACTTTTCTGTTTTTGTGATTTTCTCATTGGTTTCTAGGAGATGTAGGGCAATGGATGTTTGGCAATGTATTTGTTCATTCTGAGATCATTTCTGCATCTGTAAAAATGGGGATGATAAGACAATGTTCATAGGGTTGATTTTAGGATTAAATGAATGTTTACATATGATACTGTAAATATTGGCAAATTGCATAATAGACCATCAGAAAATGTTAGTTCTAGCTCCCTTCTAACAGAGTCAACCCCACTCCCTCCGGAGCTTCCTTCCAGTGGACTGGCTTTGGTAGAATTTACCCTGTTCACTTAGTGAAGACTCTCTGCTTATTGGTGTAACCAGTGTGGTCTTATAGCAACTCAAATGAACTCAGGCTCTCTTGGAGGAAATATAGAAAAAAAAGTGGAAGGCAAGAGCTTCAATGGAGTCCTTGGCAAATAAAGGGAAGAGGATCAGTATAATTATTATCTTGATCTCAATAGCCCTTTCTGAAGATATTTGAAGTGTGTATTAATATGGCAATTGGGCCCGACCAATGTGGCTCCATGGTTGAGCATCGACTTGGGAGCCAGGAAGTCAAGATTTGATTCCCAATCAGGACACCTGCCTGGGTTGCAGCTCAATCCCCAACAGGGAGCATGCAGCAGCCGATCAATGATTTTCTTTCATCATTGACGTTGCTATCTCTCTCTTCCCCTCCTTTCCTCTATGAAGTCAATAAAAACATATTTTTTAAATATGGCAATTGGAAAAACAAAGGATTAAAAAAAATCCATATACATGATTAAACTGAAAATTCCAGACTATTACCAATACCTGTGACCCTTTCGGCTTCCTGTTTGCCTGCTGCTGGAAGCTACTTCCACAGCACTTTTGCGAGTTTTGCACAGTCATGCAGAAGAGCTACCCTGGGAACCAGGAAAATATCAGGAGGAGAAGCTGAAGGACACTGTGAAATGCTGTGCAGCTATTACTTCCTGTTCCTGGTTTGTTTTTGAGTGTTGAATTCAAGAAGAATCTCTGGATGCAATAGTGAACACGATTGCTTTTGTCACCCTGGATCTTTCTGTGTTGCACTGAGCATATTCCTGCAGGAAGGGAAGCTGGAATGGCCGTGCTCGCTGCTCTGTGAGCCTGCTGCACTGCAGCATGCCATCCTTCATCTGTCTCTATCTGTGCTCAAAGTCCCTCTTAGGATTTGGAGGTAAAATTTTTCTATTCCTACCATGAATGTATACCTAGGAAAGGGGCCATTTTTAGTGATTATGACTCTGATTTTGATAAATATTCGAGCCAGGCCACATGTAAATTCAGCCAGGGAAATGTGCAAATTATTCTTTCGTGCATGATGTCTCTTAAAATGTTTGTTCATTCATGCTATGCTAATTGTTCTCTAGTTTTTCTCTGGTTTAAAAGCTCTGCGTTTCAGTTTTTATGGGGGAAATCTGGAATTGAGAACAGATGGAGTTTAGCTCCAATGTCACCTCACCTTTCCCTGTGTCCTTCTCAGTACACACCAGTCAGATCAGTTTGTCAGAAATCCTTTGCTCTGAGGACACATGCGTAGCGTAGACTTTGGAAGCAGCTTTTAGGGGTGATGGCAATTCCAACGAAAGGAGTAGTTAAGAGAAACGTTTGAATGCTCTCTAAAGACAAAAATGTCACATACTTATGCTTAGGCTTTGCAATTCACAAATTGTGATTTGTTTTCCATTGTGCTAAGAATTACACAGAAGAATAGAGAAATATCATTTAAATTTACTTTGTAAGTAATTGTAAAAACAACTTCATTAGAACCTGGGTAATACCTAGACCTCGAAGGGATGGAGTTACCCGTGAACCAAGCCTAGGAGCCTATTTTAGCCAGAGAATCTTCTGGATGGCTCCCTCAGTGGCTTTTGTAGGCCTTTACTGATAGTTGGGAAAATGAATTTCAAATGACTAATTAGCAAGGTCTGTATACAGATGCTGTAACTCAGAGGATTTTCTGTGGGCTCCTGTTGATCCTTTTGATCCTGTTATGTTTTTGACAAAGGGGCTTCTTCATGGTTCAGAAAGGGCAGTTTCCTGTGTTGCCTGCCTCATCCTGAGAGACACAGGGCTCTGGCTGAACAGAAATGCCCACTACTGGTTGCTCATTTTTCTTAATTGTTTTCTGTTATGACAGTAACTTTCAAAAAACAATACTATTATAGGGGAGAGTCTCCTGTGATATTTTGAGTGTTATTCCTATTCCTATCTCTGTAGTATATCTCCCTTTAAATATCTAATTCTGAAATATTTCTCACAATTTTTTTTTCAGTGAATCCAGAAATTTTTGCAGAACTATACAAAAAATGACTTTTCATAATGGCAGTTACAGAGAAAAGAGGCCTCCCTTAGCAGAGTTGTTTTGCTTTACAATGAACTCCGATAGGATATACCTATTCACTGGAAATTAGTAAGAAATTATATGTGCAGAAAACCGAAGCCTCGCACCTGGACATTATGTGTACCTGTAGTTTTATTCACATTTTATAGGTAAGGATGTAAAGACCTGGAGAGGCTGTGCATTGCTCAGAAATGAATGGGAAAGAGCAGAACAGAGGGAACGAAGAACAGAAAGCAGGCCCCTCCACCCAGGCTGCTATCCCTGCCTCACCCATGGCGGTCTGACAAGTAGTGGGCACACATTGGACTCCAGTAGAAGTACCTGGAGAGGTCATAGTAAGGGCAGATCATGACGGGCTTTGCAAGTTGGACAAGGGAGGGTAGAAATGATGTCCTAGGCCTTGGGAGTTGTGTCAGGGGTCTCAAATGTGGTGGTTTGTTAGGAGGACTCACAGTATTCAGCAGGCAGTTGTACTCAGGGCTAAGATTTATTACAGCAAAAGAATACGAAGCCAAATCAGCAAAGGGCAAAGGCACACGGGGCAAAGTCTTAGGAAACCTGGGCACAAGCTCTCAAGGGTCTTTTCCCAACATCAGCACATAGGATGTGCTCATTTCTTCCAGCACTAACCAGTGATGACACATGTAACATGTTGTCTACCTGGAAAGCTTATTAGAGACTCAGAGTGCAGGAATTTTATTGGTGGCTGGTCACACAGACACCATCTGCCTGGTATCAAAATGCCAGACTCCCAGAAGGAAAGCAGGTGTTCAGCATGACCCACATTGTTGGTACAACAGTCTGGACACCGTAGCCACCCTTATCAATTGGGGAGTGGCGGGAACTCTCCTGAAATCTAAGTTCCCCAATGTGAGCCAAGAGCCAACTTTGCCAGCAGGGCTTTCTAAGGGCAGTGTCTCAGGCCGGCTATGGTGACTCTTTTCTGCAAAAGAGCTATTGTAGGCTATTGAACAATTACAGTGACATTGAAAGCAGTGGGTGAAAAGATTTCAGCAGAGTGAAGTAGTTGGGGAGAGACTGGAACCCAGGAGACTTGAGAGACAATCTAGCCCAAATCTCAGATATCAGTGTGAGGATGAGAAAGGAAGTGACAGATATAACAGACAGCAGGAAGAGTGAGCAGGTGAGAGGTAAGGAATGAAGAAATCACAAGATGTTTTCAAGTCTGAGAGATAAAATACGTAGTAGTTTTTGGTTTGGGTTTTGTTTGGGCAAAAGAGGATTACTGGATGGGAAGGGCAAGCATTCTAAACTGGATATATTGACTCTGAAATGATAGTGGGGTCATATTAGGGTATTTTTAACCACAGTGAAATACATTCAACATATTGGCAGATTACATTTTTTAAAAAACTGATTCTCATATGAAGTCCTTGTCCATGGTACATTTTTGTGTCATGGTTAGAGAATCAGAGTAAATCACATAATTAAAGAATAAGTAGTGAGAGGAAATTTTGACTTTGTGATAATTATGAAGGATATCCTGTTAACAGGCATAATTTTAACATGAAAATATTATTAGTGTTATTAAAAATTATATATAATAGGTAATAGTTTCAAAGGACCTGAATTAGCTTTATATTCCACTTGTCACTGATTGAAATTAGGTAACTCTTTACCTGCTTTGTTTAATAGCATCTTGATTTTTAAAAAGCACAAGTAGCTATTTTTTATTGTAAGTATTATATGAATAATAATTACAATATGAATTCTCTTGAGATTTGTTTCCTTCATGGGAGGAGGGTCCTGGTGGATGCAGAATTAGAAAAGGAACATAGGAAATGGCTAGGGTAATGTGAAGTATTGAGGTGGTTACTAGTCTTTGCACCATCCAGTAAAACAATGTGTGCATACAAGCTTTTAAGCAATCTAACATACAATTTATTTTTCACCCATTTTGTATACAATATGGGCAAATATCGGCTACTTAGGATATCCATGCCATATCCCTAGCCTCAGGGGCTTCTGAAAATCCATAGTTATATTTCCTCCTTATAGTTACTAAAATTAAATATTCAAATTCTATTTATTGGAGATATATATAACTACTTTAGAAACATTTATTTAGCCAATGTAACTTTTCTACATTCCTCATGTGTGTTTTTTTTTGTTTTGTTTTATTTTGGTTTTTAATGAAGATTCTCTCTTACACATGGGTTAGAAAATATAGTAACGGATTTGGGATGTTTAGAATTGCATCTGTGTGGGGGGGACAAATGGTGATTTAGTAATTGTATACTAATATGACCAAAACTACTTCATCAATATGTATTGTGGAGATGACATTCTAATGTTATACAAATTGGGTGTGTCAGGATTTTAAATGTCACCTTTGGATTTAATGCAAGAAGTTCCTGACTGGCATTTTCTTGAGTTTCCTTAGAAGTGACCCTAGAGCCAAGAAACTTACTTTTAATCCCTTGCTGCCAAAGAGTAAGATTTCTATCCTTCCCTCTCTTATGCCCTCCCAACTCCCACCAACTCCTGTTACCCTGAACTTCCACCATCTCTGGATGTCAGAACACACAGCAGCAATAAGTGGAGGGACGGCATGGGGTGCCCTTCATTCGCTAAGTGGAGGGCTAAAAACAAGAGTAAGAGGATTATCTGTGTATCTTCCATGCAACGACCTTTTTGTTGTTAATTTTTAAAACTTATATCCTTGGGGGGGGGGGGAAGAAGAAAAATAAAACTTATATCCTGCATTGCTCTAAAGCACATTGGTCCAATAAAATAAATGGTTGAAGAAGTCAAGGTTAAAAGAATATACAGGCCAGTGTGGCTCAGTTGGTTGGGCATTGTCTTGTGCACCTGGGGTTTGCCAGTTTAGTTCCCAGTCAGGGCACATGAGCCCAGGTTGTGGACTCAATCTCTGGTAGAGGCTGTGCAAGAGGCAGCCAATCAATGTTTCTTTCTCACATCAAGGCTTCTCTCTCTCTCTCTTTCTCTCTCTCTCTCTCTCATTGGAAAAAATATTTAAAGAATAAATGGAAAGGAAACAGTAAAGCAAGGGCAAGAAGACTGTGATAGATGCATACCTTAATGCCTGTGCAGTTGACAGATGTAGCTTACAGATTTGGCTCTTCAGTTCCTAGTAATGAAAATGAGAAGGAAGATATGGTCAAGGACAGATCTGAAATATCTGTAAGATAAAGACCCAAGTTTTTCTAATACTGAAACCTAAAACGAGTTTCTTCCAAGGATGCTCTTAAAGGGTAATGGAAAGGACAAGAACTTCTCCTGCACCCTATAAGAGAAATAGTGAAACTCCTATGGTTATTGGTTATATCCTCATCAATATGTGCTCATTGACATGCGGCAGAGTCCTAACTGAAGCAGTTCTAAAAGGCCAGTGATTCCAAATACACAGTTCTGTCCAAAAGGAAAATTCAGGAAATTTAGGTGAATAGGCAGTCCCCATATTCTTCAGGCAACTATATTCATGAATATATTTCTCCCAACTGGGCTTTGGATAAGAATTATTTAGCACAGAGTTTTGGTTTATAATCTCTGACTACACCTGGGAGTTTGGTGTTTGGGAGTGAATCTAGGGAGGATAGAGTTAATTTTCTCTAATGAAATTTAAAGACACAACTCTGAATGGATGACAACAGTGGCTTTGCTCAGAGATGAAATGAGAAAGAACTACAAGCATGGATAAAAATGTTCCTCCAGAAACAGTTCTGAATCTACTTCAAACCAACATGGAACGTGATTCTAACTCTGGTGGCCTTACCTTTAAACCTCTCATTTGGAAAACTTAAAAAAACTTGGCCTAGGAGTCATGGAACCTTTACACTGCCTAGAAATGAAATGGCATTGAAACATACTGTGCTATGCTCACTGGAAAAGAAGTCTCACCATGCATCACGCTGAAGTGCGATTAGTTATCCGTGAGTTATGAATCCTTAGGGACCCAGGATGTGGTACAGAATAGGCTGAAAAATAAACTCCAGAGGAGATGCTAAAATTTGGGTAATATTCCTTCTCATTTCAGAACAGAGACAAGCAAACTTATAGAACATTTTACATTCCTGTCTCTAAAAGGATAATTTTTGAATAAGCAGGCCAGTGTGTTTGAAAATGGAATTGTATTCAACATGAACTAATGCTTCAAAGAGAGGACATTTAGAGCCAGTGTGCATTTCTTACAACTCTTGGAATGCTTTCAGATACGTTCACAACCACTTCGCACACAGTGTGTGACTTCAGAAAGCCAGTTTCTCCCTTTAACCTTTAAAATGTGCTTCTGTAATAGAAAAGTCCATCTCACAGCAATGTACATAATTAAAATTCTGGACTTATGTTCAGAAAGGAAAAAGTTTCTAAAAACTTGGCATTTGAGAAGAAAAAATATGGTCTATTCAATACAATGAAACCCATTTTATTTCAAGGAGTACAAAGTTAGATGGAAAATGCTGATAACACTTGCTTTCCATAATGACTTTAGTCTGCTCCTTAACCTCTGACATCTCTTGCCACATCTTGGTTGCTAGGCAACAGAAGAGAAATAAAACCTGTGTGAGTAAAGACAGTTCTCTACATAAAAGTGGCTTATATTTCTAGAAGCTGGTGAGCCACTTACTTAGAATTTTAAATACATATTTTCATGTTACAAATATGATAAATAAATGGTAGGTCAGTACACAAGCCAAACACTATAAGCCTATTTAACTCAAAGTCTTCCTGCAACATAGAAAAGCAGCACCTTTCCTATCCAGATTGAATAATGTTTGATGATTCTCTTCTCCAAAATGCCAAATTTTAGGAAATGAGAACATTCCACTGCAGAAATAAATGTTATGAAGTCCTTGAATATAGAACACGGTTTTCTTAGTCATAGGAACAGTTAGATGGAACCACGGCCCATGTGGTCTTGCTTTAAATACAAGGATAACATCTCACTATTTGATTTGAGGTGTGAGAAAGGACCATATAAGAAGACACACAGACACAATTAAGAAGTGATCACTGACAATCTTAAGGCAAAGGAGGATACGGAAAATATGAGACAATTTATCCTCATCTATTGCCTTTTGCAATACGGTAGTTAGCCCCATCCACCACTAGACAGCCTGCACTACTAGTACATTGTGCCTCCTTATAAAGATGATCATAACTATCCCACAACCAACAAAATGATGCTCCTTTTAAAGACCCCTTAGCATGCATTTTAGAAAGCTTGAATCATAAATGATGAACATGTAAAAGAAAATGTCACTGACTGCAAGTGTTGAAGGGCTATGTCTCAGCTCTAAGCAAAGTTTCTCTAGTTAGAGTAACAAAAACCCAAGAGTTCTGTATAGCTGAACGTGACTGGAAAAAAACACCATCATTTAATTAGACCTATGATTTGTAGGGTGTTGCCATGAGGAAATATATTATGAATTTCAACAAGAGATACCAGATGAATGTCCACCATTCTTTGAAACATTGAAAGCTAGCTACAGAAAGCTGTCAGTTCTTGGAAAGCTTACAGAGAAGAGGAGAAATGTTTGCACCTCTATGTAAGGGACATGCATGTCTTTAGGTTAGTCATCAGGGCGTTATGACCTGTGTAGGCAAATGCATTTGCCCCTACGGAGGCCAAGAATGAGCTTCTCCTTCTCATCCCTGCCTCTCATCCCTCAAGTGGGCTGCTCACTCACAAGGCAGGCATCCCTAATTTGAGGACAATCTATCTAATCTAATAAAAGAGTAGTATGCAAATTAACCCTCACTCCATTACACCTAAGCCATGCCCACTGGCCAAACCACGCCCACCAGCCAATCAGAGCGATGATATGCAAATTAACCCAGCCAAGATGGTGGCCAGCAGCTACGAAGCTAGAGCAAACAGGAGACCAATGATGGAGGAAATTGCCTGCTGAGGCCGGCTGTGGCCTCTGCTCAAGGCAACAAAGTTTCAATTATAGAAGATAAACCCCAGAACCTGCTTCCAGCCAGCCTTGCTGGGACCTTGGGTCAATGGGAGCTGTGGCCAGCCTGCAAACAGCCCTCAGCCCCTCACCCAAGCTGGCAATGCACCCCAGTAAGGACCTGAACCCTGAGGGGGCTGTGGCCAGCCTGAAAACGGCCCTCAGCCCCTCACCCAGGCTGGCCACACCCCCATGGGGTGAGGGTCCACACTGAGGGGCTGTGGCCAGCCTGCAAACAGCCATCAGCCTCTCACCCAGGCTGGCCAGGCACGCCAGCAGGCGGACATCCCCTGAGGGGTCCCAGACTGCAAGAGGGCACAGGCTGGGCTGAGGAACCCCCCTTCCCCCAAGTGCACAAATTTTTGTGCACCAGGCCCCTAGTATACATATAAAAGCCTAATATGCTAAGTGTCTGACCTATCAGTCTACCATTGGGTCAATTGCTCAACCAGTCACTATGACACGCACTGACCACCAGGGGGCAGATGCTGTGACTGGTATGTTAGCTTGCTGCTGGGGTCCACTGATCTGTACATTCACTGGAGCCCTCCCACCCTGGAGCCAACCTCCTGAGGTCCCTCCCCAGCCTCTAAAATATTTCTTCTAATTAATTTCCTTTCAATGTGCACAAATTCGTGCACTGGGCCTCTAGTTTTATATATTGCACTTCAAAAACATTTTAACCTAATTGTGTATGATCCCTGCTGACTCTTAATTGTTGTATTGATCATGTACACAGCAGTAATTCTTAATTAAAACATGACTGGTTGATATTAAGCATCAGATAACTTCATACAGTAGGACCCAATACTTGCTAAACATATATAGAGGCAGTGGACCACCACCTAACTAAAAATCTTCTGATTACCAAAGCAGGGCCTGGTGTTGTATTGCTTCATTATTTCTTCCTTTACATTGTGTTCTATATCTACAAGCATAATTTTGAGTATTCCTACTTCAGGTAACTAAAAATTGTTCTAAAATGCTATGCAGTCTTGTTGAAAGGAAATGTTTCCCAATCAAATACAGATTATAATCAAGAAACATTTTGTAATATTGTCTTTATGGAAATGTTCCTTAGGAGATTCTGTAACAAGCACTAAATTTGATCTTTAAATAGTTCCTAAAGTTTTAATGATTCAAAGTCTTGGTTTTCCTTTCCTAATGTTTCAGCTTGACTTTCTTGTAGAATTCCTTAAATTTAAAGCAAGGCTATGACAGGACTCCATGAAGTATTTGATAAGAAGTGGTTCATACACAACAATATAATCAATAACAGCTACTTACTTTGAAAGTTCAGGAATCTGAAATTTTAAGAGCAAAATATTTAATATGCTTCCTGCATGAGAGAGTCTGTGGATGTTTTGAATATATACCGCTAGGAAGATTTCTTGGGGAAAGTTACTGCACCTTCCATAGTCTCTCCTCCTGTTGACAAATATTCAATAATACCCACAGATGTTTTGCATTTTAATTAGGGCTGGAGTATACCCTGGAGGGGCCCCCCTGGCAAATGTGGCTATACCTCTGGGGAATCTAGATCCATATTTCACACTTAATGTTTCAAAAACATTCTTCCGTATCTCAACAAAGCCTTTGCTTTCTCTTACACTTGACTTTTTGAAAAACCATTCAGAGGAATTGATAGAAACCCTATAGTGGAGAGAGAAGAGAAGCACTGGGTATGGAGGGGATGGTATTTCACAGAGGACCAGTAGTCTTCACGCTTTTTTGCTTCTGTACCTACTAAAACACCTTTGAAAAACTACATAATCCCTGCACATTTTAAGTTCACATCTAAAATCTTTACCTTAAATTTAAATGGTTATACAACATGTAATTTTAGATATCATACATGTTATACTTTTTACAATCAAACAAATGCATCATTCTTTTATATGTATCGTAAATATTATAGCAATTTGCTGTCTGTCATCATCCTTTTCACAGATACAGGAACAAACTTTCCTTTTACAGATACTTTGCATCATTTCTTTTTCTCAAACTTGTATTTTCACTCCGCTTCTCCACAGAATATTACCCTAATGTAATTTTTTATGCTTGAGAGTATTTTATTGATTGCTATCATAATTCTCTGTAACAAAATGGGTATAGAAATTGAAATGTGAACTTCGTTTTTATTTTATTTTATGTAACCATTTTTATTTTATGTAACCATAACATTCTAATTTTTTAAAATACTTTCTGCATTAACTGATCATTGTACTTGTTAGCAGTAGACACTTAGATCTAAACAACACAACTATATTACAAACTATGATGAGTATTAAACATAAAAAGAAAATGTTATCAGAAATTACTCTTTTAATAAGATGGGCAGAGCATCTTTTATATTTCTCATATATTTTGGGGTATTATGTTGCTAAAATGACACATGGGTCAGTAACATCTTTCCTCCCTCCCTCCCTCCCTTTCTCCCTCCCTCCTCTCATTCTCCATTTCTTATAGAAGCACAAACAAAAAATGGTTGAAATACAAAAGTAGATGTAAATGGAAAATATGTTATGAATTCCATATTATGGCAAATATCCCCAAGTCTTCAAATTAATCTATTAGCCACTTCATTTGTTCTTCAATTTAGCAGAAAGGAAAACAGAACTTATCCGAGTTGCAAAGAGTTCATTAGTCAGTGAAGTGCTTCCAGTCACCGAAGGAATTTACTTTGTCCATCTTTTAGGAAGCCCCTTTTTGCCCACCAGAGGTTTACTATCCTGGACCAATGTGCTGAGGTAAGGAAGGAGAACCTCAGATGGCTGTCACTTTCTCAGGTAGACAAGTTTTAGGATCTCCAAGTTGAGAATCTTAAAACTAGACAAACTGAGTCCCTCAAAACTAGCTAAGTGACAGCTTCCTCCTTTGAAACAATTTGTGTGCTCCCAGAGGTATCCATACTCCAGTTTAAAGACTCTTAGGGTAGATGATAAATATTTTACTATGTGATTGTTTAAGGCAAAATTTCTGTTTATGAATTTAGTTGTCCTACAGATGTTAGCATTATTTGAAAAAACAAAACACCCTATTAGGTAGAGTCATGATGAACTCTAGGTAGAATTCTCCCACTAAACAAGTAACATGTCTAGTGTTGACCCTTGAACAACACAGGGGTTAGAGGTGCTGACCCCACACCCCAACAAACAGGCTAAAATCCACGTATATCTTTCCACTCTCCTAAAACTTAATTAATAGTAGGTTACTATTGCCTGAAAGACTTATGAATAGCACATATTTTGTAATTTAGATGTGTTTTATGTATACTGTCTTCTTATAATAAAGTTAGCTAGAAAAAAGAAAATGTTATTAAGAAAAATCATACTTTTTTTCTGAAAGTTTTTCCAAATTGTCACAAATCTCCAAAAGATTTTCCAATACATTTATTGAAAAAACTCCACTTATAAGTGGACCTGTACAGTTCAAACCCATGTTGTTCAAGGGCCAACTATATTTTCTCCCTCTAAAGCAAAGATCATCTCTATTTCATCTTTGTCCTTGCTATCCTAGTGTAGTTAGTACTAAGACACACAAGTGCTCCATAAACATCTGAACAAAACTGGTGGGAAGGAACAGGGGAGGTGTCAGGGGGACTTTTATAGGAGCTGAAGCAATGGTGTGTAGGGTGGAGCTTTGTTGTCTTTGGTGGTTGAAGTGTGGGGATGGGATATCGTTAGGGCTTCATGGAGGAAGAAGATTGGTGCTAGCGGCCAGTCACAGACAGGCTGGCCATTCATTACCACTATTGTCACTATTGTGTCCATCATCACCATCACCATGGTTAACATTTATTGGGTCCCTACAATAAACCAGGTATCTTACTCTCTTTATGTGACTCATTACATGAAATCATCACTTCTAGCTCTATGAGAAAGGTCCCCTGGCTCACTCCCTATTTATTGATAAAGAAAATTAGCCTTAGTGAGATTAAGTAACTTGCCCAAGGTCACAGAGTTTGGTTGAGTGAGGAATGGAGCCAGGTCATGAGACTAATTTTTCTTTTATCTAAACTGGTTGTAGTCCCTATTTTCATTGCTCAACTTCTGTTCATCCTTCAAAATACAACTTGATCTGGATACAGAGTAGCTAAGCAAATTTTTTACATCATTTATTTAACTTTTTTATTTTGTAATAATTTTAGACTTAACAGAGGAGTTGTAATAGAGAGTGCTTATACTAGTATAGTCCATTCTCAGCTATCCCTGATGTTGACAAATTACATAGGATAATACAATGATCAAAACTAAGAAACAGGCTTTGGTACAATACTATTCACTGGCCTATAGACTTCAGATTTTGCAATTTCTTTCACTAATGTCCTTTTTCTGTTCTGGGATCCAGTCTGGGATCCCACACTGCACATTAGCTGACTTATTGGGGTCACTTTAGTCTCCTCTAATCTAGTCTCCTCTAATTGTGACATTTTTAAATAGTAACTCATGGAGGTGTTTGGTAGAATGTCCCTCAGTGTGGGTTTGTCTCATGTTTTCCCATGATTAGACTGAGGTGATGCATTTTGGGAAAGTGTTTGCATAGATGATATGCCCTCTCAGTGCGTCACATCCGGGACCCCTTGACATCTATGTGACTTATTACTAATGATACTTTTATCACTTCATTAAGGTGATTTTGCTAGGTTTCTTTACTGTTGGGTTAACATGTATCATTTTATAATTAAGAAATATTTGGGGAGAGATACTTAGAAACTTAAACTTTCACCCACTAATGGGATCATGTCAGCAGCAATTACTGCTGTGATTTCCTAATAGTGATTTTTCTATTTCCTTCATTCATCCTAAAATTATTAGTTGGAATTTTTCTATAAAGAAGAGTTGTTCTTTCTCTTCTTATTTATTTATTCAGTCACTTATTTATAGCAATATGGACTCATGGATTCTTATTCTTGGGGCTATAATCTAATACTATTCTTATTTATTTTTTGTTCAAATTGTTTCAAACTTGGCCATTAGGAGCTCTTTCACATTGGCTCCTGTGTTTTTTCTCTTTTGTTAACTTTTAAAAAATGTATTGATTTGAGAGAGAGAAGAAAGGGAAGAGAGAAGGAGAGAGACAGACATTGATTTGTTGTTCCCACTCATCTGTGCATTCATTGGATGATTTTTGTATGTGCCCTGACCCGGGATCAAACCTGAAACCTTGGCACATGCGGATGATGATCTAATCAACTGAGCTACTCAGCCAGGGTTCCTGTTGTCAGCATAAGAAACATTCAAATCTGTGAAGAACTTCTGTGAGTTTATTTGAGCCCAAACTGTCAACAATTGCTGGGAAGCAAAATCTCAATGGATTGAGATAATGCTCCAAATAATGGCAGCTTGGCACCTTATCTTTTGCATTACAGTCAAAAGAGGAGATGTAAGTGGGTTACATGAAATCCAGTGGTGATAGATTAGGGAGACTTCTGTGATTGGATAAAAAGCAAAATGATAGACATATTCATCTTTGACATAGGTGGGTACAGGATGGTTAACAGTCAACAACTAACTTAGTAACAATGAAGGGATCTGTGATCTCCACAGAGCGGTGCCTGAGCTTTGAGGCATCCAGAAAAATGAGAATTACTTCGACATTCCAAAAATATGTTGCTCTAGATGCAAAAAGACAATAGACAGGCTTCGTTAACGTAAAAATTGACCTTCGTCCGTGAAGATACCAACCTAGAACATGACTACCCACCATAAACTGCTTTTAGTTAAAAAGTTTTAATTTCAGATCATCCTTTGAGATTATTTTAAGCCGCTGAGTTTGCAAGGTGGCCATGAAAGCCTTCCTTGAGCTTCTTAGGTTAGCATGTGATCCCTTTTTGTCCACACTGTGTTTTTTCTATACGCCCCTTTCTTTTATTTATTTTGTTTTCATTTTTAATTGATTTTAGAGAGAGAAAGGAATAGGGAGAGAGAGATAGAAACATTAATGATGAGAGAGAATCATCCATCATCTGCCTCCTGCACGCCCCTTACTGGGGTATAAGCCTGCAACCTGGACATGTGCCTTGACTGGGAATCACACCATGACTTCCTGTTTCATGGCTCAGTGCTCAACACTGAGCCACACTGGCAGGGCGCCCTCTTTTTTTAAAAAAAAGGACTTCCTTATTTGATGGCCCTACCAGATACAGGTTGAGCCAATGAAGCAATTTTTTAAAAATTGAACTAAACTATTAAGTATAACAACTATGTATTATACTTAAAAATTAACATTTCTCATTGGACATTTCATTCAGCCCATCACTAACCTTTTAGAAGCTTGGTACTTCTTAGGAAAAGTTTGCCTTGTATAGCTATAAAAAAGCAGAAGATACTAAGTTCTTTGTTCTTCTTTCCCCCCAATATAAAGTCATGGAATTACTATGTAAAGTATGGAATATAACATTCAAGTCACATAACAACGCCTGCCATTGCCATTTAATTTCCTTCCAATAAATGTGCAAATGTTCCCCTTCCTGATCAATGTACCTGAACAAATGTAGATTTTTCCGAAAGATGCAGCGGGCATCCTGCAGTGTTCTCTGAGAGTTTTAGGATCTGTAGGCTTAATTCCCCTATTTAGAGGAACTTGTACTTTACCTGAGGCTTTGCAGTAACCGGTTGTCTCTCCCTATGGAGTACGTTAAATTTTAAAATGTTACAATGAAAAAGTTACTCTGATCAGGTAGAATGCGCTGCCAAATTGTTTAGTCTTTCTACATGTCTCTTCGAAGGAGTGTTTTCTTAAAAACAAACTAATTTTAAGGTAGGAAGGAGAGTTTTCACTCTGAAAGTCGCTGCATGTAAATTGTGTGGATTGTGGTTGTTCTCCACCCATGCCTCATCAGACTGTTGCTATGCAATTAATCAACGAAACCATCTAATTTTAGGTTTAGCTTTAATCAGCTCTTGTGCTATTTCCATTTTTATATCACTCTTTTATACCAACACTTCAGTTTACTTTCAGCACTTCTGTAACTGAGAATTGCAGAAAAACCAAATCCAGCACAGGCTCATAGGGAAGGGAGCACAGTGGGGAAAGGCATTGGAGGTATATGTACTTTTTGCATTTGGATAAGACCATAGTGTCTGAGCCATAGAACAAAATAAGATGAAAAGAAAAATTGACATGTTGGTGGGGAGATGACATCAGGTGTGTTGGACCAGTGGAGTCAGACCGGACCTAGGTTCAGCAACCTCAGTACTTGAGTTCTGGCTAAGGAAGACTTAAGAGCCAAGACTCAAACTGTAAGAGAAAGTTTATTTAGGAAGTCCCAGAGGTAGAAGTGAGACGGGGAGGAAAGGGCTTAGGAAACAAGTTACAGAGGCAAAGAAGGGCCCTTGGAGCTTAGGAGAAAGAGAGAGGCAAGGAAAATGTACCTGGGGGTAGGGGAGTGGGGAAAAGCAGGGGCTAGTGCTTGAGAGAGAGTGAGCTGGGTCCTAAGTCTTGGGTTATTTATCTGGAGGTCTAAGGGGAGGATCCCAATAGACTATTCATCAGCTTTCAGGTGTGTTCTTGCAGGGTCATGGTCTCCACTGATTGGTCTGCACGGAGCGGGGCGGGAGGGGGGTCATTAGTCAGTGCAGCTGGTCCTGGGGTCATCCATGGCATTGCTTGTCTGGTTTTGCTGCTTTTATGGGCCTGGAGCTGAAACATTGCTGAGGCCTAGGTCTATTTGGTGCAGGTCAGAACCTCAGTGTCCTGGGGGCTTAATGCTTAAGGGCTATTCTCTGACCCCTTAGTTTGTTCCCCTTCTAAGGGGGTCTAAACTGGCATGACTAGCCAGGGGAAGAAAGAGTCCAAACCGCATAACCAGCGATACGAAAGGTCAGGGGGTCTAAACTGCGTGGCCAGTGATATGCTAGGGGAGGAAAGGTTACCCTGGGGGTGAGGTCCTTGTTTTTCCAGTTTTGCCCATTGCTAGGCACCTGGGGCTTTCCGCCTTGGTGACCTTCTATACTTGGCCCATCGTCCTTGCTCGCCTAATGTCTAACTGCCTACTATAAACAGGCAATATAAAGGTAGGTAAACTAACATATTCCTGCCTTAGAATGTACAAAGATAAATTTTAAAACATAATAACTAAGATTTTAACAAGTGCAGTATAATGAATTTCCTTGGGTCTTATTAGAAAAACTATCAATTATGTGGTAGATGAAAAATATTTTATTTAAGTCACATACAAAGAATCTGAGATAATAATGAAGCTGTCAATAATTTTGTTTAGTCTTCATAGATTTTTCTAGAGAGGTAACAAAGTAAATGTCACATGATTGATATGAACTGCAAGAGGGTTTCAAATTAAACCAAATAACCATGAGTTTATAAACATTTACATCCAAAAGTTCATTTGTAGATTGATTATTTGAATCGCTCAAGATATTTTCCCATAAAAAGACTGTTTTAGTGGATTGGCTTCCCAGATAATTGGAGAAAAGCCTATTTCATCCAGGATACACTTGAAGTATGTGTAAACTGTAGTATTTCACTTACACCGAATTGACATGTTTTGCATTGCTATTATGAAACCTTGCCTTCAGGGTCCTACCGCTGGTGTCTGTTGAGATAGCTAGGAGTTTGCAGATGGCATTGTAAGATATGGGGAAGTAACAGGGACCTCAGGGCAGAAGCAGGGATTTCTACAGTTAAGGCAGACACTCCAGGGGACCCATAACTTTCTCTCTCTTTGCATAAAATGGGTGTTAAAAATTACAAAACCAGGGAAAATTACCTTTCCCATTAATTTGTAAATAGACCTGGTAATAAGTCCAGACTTTAATGATAGGAGAACATTCCATTGTAGAAAACATTGTCATCCATTCTCTTGACCTGCAACTTTGGAATAACTTGTGTGTCTCAACTTCATAAAAATAAAACTGCAGCCAAATATTTTGAAGATCACACAAAGTCCTCTACAGGGGGGAAATGTTTATTTAAAAAGAAAGTATTCTTTTTTTTTTTTTTTTTTTTGAAAGATTATACAGAAGTGATCCTGGAAACATTTCAATTTAGCAACTATCATTTAATTAATTGCAGACACTGTGTAATGTTGGCAGAGAAAATACTCCTAAAGTTCAAAAGGCTCATACTTGATGTGGTCTAATGGAATTAGAGCACCACTGTGAGAGACTGAGCACACTTCTAGAATGAGAATGCTTGCCCTGCTGTGCCCTTCCCCAGATAGGGAACCTTAGGGAAAAGTAAAGTCATGTATTTTTGCATAAATATGAATAATAATAGCTACCATTTACAATGTGCTATGTGTCAGGCACAATCGGAACAGCTTAACATATTGGATTCTCAAGCAGCCCCATGAAGAGGGTGACTTGGTAACTAAGACACGGAGGCCTCAAAGGATAACTTACCACACGGCCAGCAGATTCCAGAGCCAGGTTTAAACTCAGCTCTTAATACCGACGCTGGGCAGCTCATGTATAATTAAGTATGATACACAATTGTTCTGTATTTACCAGCTTAAACTCTTCTAATGGTAAACATAACAGTATCTGGATGCAGATGCCATCATTGTTACCCACATCCAGGTTTTATTAGGCTCATTTCTGCTTCCCCTGTGGAAGGGTCGCATCACGATCCCCTGCGCACTGGGGACTTCTCTGCATTTGCAAAGCCCCGTTCCAGTGGTTTAGACCCCAGGTTCCATGAATCCTGCCTATCTGTTGCAATGTGCTGTTTCTGCATCGCTTGATCATTATATGAATAAATTTTTTTTAAATCATCAGAGCACATTCAAACAAAGGGATACTGTCTTCTTGTAGATGAGCTATTCAAGTAAATTCTTCTATGCAGATAAGTGCAGTTCTAATATTTACTTGGTTTTGACCCAAGGCAATTACCTAGCCCTCATCTGTGCGATAGGTATAGCAAACTTCAGGGGTTTCTGAAGCTTAAATGATACAGTGGGTGAAAGTATGCACAGAGGGCCTGGCAGACAGTAAGCACTCAGTAAAGGATAGTTATTTTTGTGAGTGGAGATGGTTTGGTGGCTCAAAATCTTTTTGGAACTAGTTTTTGAACTTTCTTTCAAACTAGCACATTAAACTATTCCAAGAATTCAGCTGAATATGGTTATAGTCCCAACTCAGGGGTGATGTGGGGGGGTGGGGGGGAGGTTGTTGTTGTTTTTTAGTGTCCAGTGGCTCTGACCCTAGTCATTGACCGCCTTCTTTATTAGCCTGGTGCTAAATCATTTTGTCTCCTTAGGGAAAGAAAAACACAACTATCCATCTTCAACACATGAGTATTTGCAGTCTTTGAAGTGATTCCCAAATAAGGAGACATGCGCTCTTGAGAAAACTTCTCAGTAAGGTCCTTAAAAATGTTTTCAGCATGGCTGCAAGGCTGGGCGAAAAAAGAAAACATGAGTAGGACCAGCAGACAGGCTAATATAGTGTAAGTTCTTGTGTGTTTATTTTAAAATATGAGAACGGCTAGCTCCTCGCAGATGTGCATTCCTGCACTTACCCCCTTTCCATCAGACAGCCTACCCAAGTGAGCAGTACCAGCAGGTCAGCTTTTAAGAGCTCCTGCTGCTGCTCCCCAGCTCCCTTTGAAGTCCATTCTGAAGTTCAACCCACCTACCAGAGGTTGAGAGCCTTCCTTCTTAGGGGCTGTTCTCCAAGGACACCCCTGCTCAGCTTCTGCATCTTGAAGGTCCCTGAAGTGAGACGGAGGGAGGGAGGCCTCAGGGACTTCTGGGCTGCACTGGCCGAAGGCGAGTAGCCAAGTGGTATTACTGTGAGCCACGGTCAAAACTGCAACACACCATTACATGACAGAGCTCACCAAGTGCTTTTTCCATCAATTATTTTAGGTAATCCTCTCAATGGTCCTTGAAACAGGGTTTTAGTCACTTAGTTTAGAAATGAAAAAGCAGATAAAAGGCCAGGAAGCAACATGGGCCACGCCAAGGTTAAGGGTGCTGGTGTGGAGGAGCCAGCTGGCTGGCTCCAAGCCTCATGCTCTGTCCCCCACAAGGGGCCAGGGATGGAGACTCCTTGTCGGCCCAGCTTTCCCTCCAACCATCCCTGATCGCCAAACAAATGTCTTTTCTTTCTCTGCTCTTTCATTTCCCTGGCAGGACTCATCACCGAGCACAAGTGTATCGGTAGTGAAGTACAGAGGCTGATGCTCTGACCTGAGGAATAGCTGCATCACTCTCCCTCCTTCAGAGGTGGCATTTCAGGTGCCAAATGTCCCTACTGCAGCCAGACCCCTAGGAAAAATGGCAAGTCTGGTTCCTCCTCAGTCCTGCTTGCAAATGATATGGACAAATATTTGCGTGCCCACTGTGGGCCTTACTTAAGGGTCCAAGATCCAAGATGCCTTGTTGAGTTGCATCTATGTGTTTGCTTTTTCCTTTGTATTTAGCAGAAGCACTAAGCCCTTCACTAACAACAGTGCAGGAAGGCACCTAGCCACTATGAATTGTATTGTTTCCAACGAAGACAGTCCATGGACAGTTATTTATCATAGATATTCACTGAGTGTCTCCTACATGCCAGGTCATGTGCCAGTTGGGGACACAGCGCTGATCAGAAGCAATCCTTGTCCTTCATTGGGACTTGCATCTAATGAAGGGAGATAGTGGTTCATCCAATTATCACACATGAAATGGTGGCAATGCTAGAAAGCAAAGGCAGCCCTTTATGAGGATATGTGCCCTAAATTAAGGAACCTGATAACAGGAATATTTTTAAGCGGCGGTTGATGAGAGTGGAGGAAGGGGTCAATCTGATGAGAGTGGAGGAAGGGGTGTTTCAGGAACTCAGAGAAAATTCAGGGCATTGAGGCTGGGGTAGAGAGGGCTGGCAGCGCTCTAAGCAGAGGGCCACAACATCGCCCTTATGTCTCTGAGACCTCACTTATGTTGGGGAAACTGGATTAGAGATTTGAGAAGAGACTATTACAGGATGGAGGGTGGGGAGAGGGAGATGTGGACAGATCCAGGAGTTAAAGTAAAATGCAAAGGACTGGGTAATAGAGCTGCTGAAAGGGTTAAGGGAGAGTAGGATGGCAGGAAGACATTGGGGTTTCTAACTTGCTTGACTGGGAATTGGTAGAAGCTCTCTAGGACCTAGTGCTGGGAGATTTTTCAGGGTTCCTCTCTCACCCACGATTAATGTGCCATGCTCCCCATACTGGCAATACAAATATGAATAAGAGGTATCTGATGCCCTTAGAGAGCCTGCAGTCTCTTTGTGTGTGTTGGGGATAGGGTGTGTGTGTGTGTGTGGTGTGTGTGTGTGTATGTAAGAAGTGGTTAAGATATTCTTTCTGCTGAAATGTGTTTAAAGCATGCCTGTTGCATAAATTTGGCAATGGGAATCCAAATAGACACTCTTTCCTGGGGGGTAACTAGGGGGTGGGAAGCCTTAGAACTTGGGTGCCCTGGAGATTAAGAGACATTTTTGGCAGATGAAGGAATGACCTGGTGACCTTTGAAAAGGCACTGTGAATCACCGAATGTAACCTTAATGCAGACCAAATGGAAAAACACAGTGCAGGCTTCAAGCTTGAAATGATAGAATCTAAAACTTATCTTTCCTGGGCATGTCAAGTGTAATCAAAGAGAAGTGGCCCATTTAATGGGAGTAAGTGGGATGAGAGTGATTTGTGCAGGCAGAGGGTGGATTGCAACTTCTTTTCCTCCAACAGCCTCTTAAAAGTATTCACTGCGTGGTCACTGCCAAAGCTTCATAAATGTCACCATGGCAACCATGGATATGAAAAATAATATTAGCCTGGACACTTCTGCATCAGTTGACCTGACATTTTCCACTGCAGTGGTCATTTCCATTGTTTGTGCAGATGAGTGAAGAGAGTCCCAGTGGATCTTGTCATATTTTCTGTTGTCCTGAAAAGACAATGCTTGTTCAGTCTACCCTGACACTAAGAACCCATCCAGTGGCATTTGAAATGGGGTGGCTTTACCATTCTTTCCTTTCATATCTGAGGATGTGCTGGGAGATGCACCCTATTGGTGTCATCTGTGTTGGTTCAGGGTGAGGATGGGGAACCTTTTAATATGGTTGGTTGGAAGATTTTGCCCAACTCAGTTCCACCAGTGGATCTGGAGGAAGTATAATGCATATAACTAACTATGCACACATTTTTATCACATTGTTCTTTCTTGTAGTTCTTCCTTAGGAATCTCTTCTTTCTGGTGTCTAATCTCAATCTCGGACAACCTAACTCTTCAATTCTGTACTTCCTAGCTCTCTGTTATTCTTCTTCCCAGAATCACTCGTTTTATAACCACTGCTGCTTTCTCCTTCTCTCATTCAACAGACATGTATTGAATGTCTTCCCTATGCCAGGCACTATTCCAGGTGGCCAGGACACCCAGCCAATAGGAGCCCAGAACCCCTGTCTTCGTGTGACTTTATATAGAGAGCCTGGCAGGAGACAGACATTAAACAAGGAAATGATGGGTATGATAGGTGATAACAAAAGTAGCGTAGGATGATGATGTAGGCTTGCTGATAGCCCAGCCACTGTTTTTAGTAAAGTTATCAGGGTTGGCCTCTGTGAGAGGAGACATGTGAACAGACTTGAAGGAGGTGAAGGGGTTTGCATATCGCAGAGAGAACACAAAGGTGGAAGATGCCTGGCTTGTCCGAGGATCTGCAAGGAGGCCAGAGTGAGTAAGGCACGGAGTGTGGCTGTAGATGTGGTCAGACAGTGGGGTTGGATTGTGCAAGGGCAATGAAAAGATTTGAGGGCCTTGGGAGGCTTTGAACGTGAGTGATGTGATCTGGCTTGTTTTATAAGGATCACAATCTCCTTTGTTTGGAGGACTATAGAGGTCCTAGGGCAGTAGGAGCGAGGACTGTGATGAAGCTGTTGTGGGAACCCAGGGGAAGGAATGATGATGGCTTGCACCAGAGTGGGAGTGCTGAGGAGTGGTTGGATTCTGGATATATTTTGAAGATAGAGAGAGCCCCTAGGTGTTATCAGTGGATGAGCAGTGGTTGCCCACCGGTAGTCCACGGACCACTGGTGCTCCATGAGGTCCAAAAGGTTGGCGACCACTGGATTAGAGCATTCTCCTTTGAAATTCTCTCCAACTTAAAATTGTGGTAGAATGTTCTTCTTAATAAAATAGATATATACTATACACAGATTCCATTTGTAATACAATTTTTAAATTTTTAATATCTCCATTTCTGTAGAGGAATTTCAACTGGACATACGGAATTCTGCAGGCAGGAACAACTTAGCATTGTGGTTAAGAGCACAGTCTCCAAAATAAAACTGCTTAGTCCCATTACTTCATAAATGTGTGACCAGGAACAAGTTATTTAGCTGCTCAGTGGCCTGCTTTATCTACTGTAAATTGTGGGTCATAAGAATTCCTACCTTATAGACCTATGAGGAAAAAAGAGGTAGTATACATATAAAGCACTTAAAGTAGTATGTGGCATGTAGTAGATGTTAAATAAAAGTTAATAATTACTAAAAGTTTATTAGCATTTGCCTTAAGTTCTAATAGCTTCTTAGATTATTAAAAACCCACATATTCTTTCTATATTAGTGTTCTTAGAAACTTTTCAGAGGACCTTTTCTGCTCTCAAACATGTCCATGATAGTAGAAATAGTCATTCCTTAATTCAGTAATTCTCTGCATTCATAGTTAATTCAATGTTTTGTCAGAGTACAACTTTATTGTACTGTAAAATTGCTGTTTTTGATAGTTGAAAACCAATTGAATGTTAACGATTGCAGGAGATTTAACTAAATATGTGCGTGCGCATGTATATACCTATATTTGACTGTATAGTTCTTATGGGTGTAGCTTAGGAATCAGAACACCCAAGTTTGTACTCTGGTTCTATTGTTCATAGAACCAGAACCTTGTACACATTTGTGAATCTATTTCTGCCTTATTTACCCCTTCTGTAAAGTAGGAGTAATGAAAGAATCTATCTCTGTGATGGCAGAATGAGGTATTCTCATAGAGTAGTTGTTAAAACCACTCCTTGCACGAGATAAATGTTCAATAAATTTAGTTCTTAGTAAAAATAGTGATCCCTGGACTGGACACCATGATATGGAGTCCCAATGCCTGAACACCCCTGGGGAAAAAAATCACTAACTCCAATAAAACGTAAGGATTATATTTATTTAGACATGATTCCCATTAGACCCCTCTAATTATATGCTAGAACCTTATATCATTCAGCACCTAAAATAATCATGAATGCTCCAGTGCATTTTCTTAACTTGGAATAAAACCATAAATGATATTTTTTTCTTTATGGTGAAGAGTTGTTGAAATTCTAGTAGTGACATTTAGTGGGTTATGAGTTCTATATGCCGGTTGTTAAATATGCCCCCATTTTATTGACACATTACAATGAAATAGGCAGCCAGCTACAGTAATAGGTTCCCCCTAAAAAGTGAGAATATCCACAAATATGATGGCAGGCACTGCCAAGGAAACTAAACATGTGTTCAAAAAACAACTAGCTTCAGAGAATATAATGGGTACATTCATGTTTAACCCAGTGGCTTCTACCAAGTGCTTTAGGTAATTGTTTAAAGAGGTAAATAGGTGGTCGCTATTAACGGTTATTTTTACAACATTTTTCTTTTGAGGAATTCTTAACATTCAATTTAATAATCTGCTTTAGTTTCATTTTACTCTTCCTGTTTCTCAATGTTCCTACACATAAAAAATCACTCAGGGAATATTAAATATACTGATCCCTGGGCTTCACTCCCCAAAGGTTCTGATCTAATTGGTTTGGTGTAGAGCTCAAGCATCTGTATTTCAAAGTTATGTTTTTTTTAATTTTCACTATGAAATATTTCAGATGGACACAAAGTAGAGAGAATCATAATAAACCCACATGTATCTATCACTCAGCCATGATAATTAACTTCAGTTGCTATTTTTTAAAAATCCTCCCAAGTGATCCTTCTAATATACAGCCATAGAACCACCACTCTATTCTAATAAAATGGAAAATGGAAGGAATATTTCAGTGGGTATCAAAAGAAGCTGAAATTTACTCAAGGACACAAAACAATTTTAAGATATCATCTAATACTCTGTTCATCAAGCCGTAACAGCATTCATGAGCAAAATATAACTGCATACCTGCTTGATTTTGTTAAACAGTGAAATAATTGGGGAATGGGAAAAGACTTAGAAATATAATGGTTTCCCATTTAGAATCTTTATTCCTTGACTCAATGTCATGCCCATCCACCTAAGGCAACTCAGTTAAACCTGGATACGAGATAAAGAAAGGCCTGATGAATATGGGCGGTTCAAGTGGACTAGAGTTGATGGATGAGAGAAGATGTGTGAGAGGGAAAAAGGGAGTGGAAATTGTCTTGAGACTTTGGAGAAAAGCACCACATCAATGAAAGACTAATCTCAAAACAGAGACATTTTGTAGGCTTTTCAATAACAATGTAAATATATAGGGCATCCCCCCAAAATGTATACACACAGTTTGAATAATTATAAAGGCAGTGTTTATTAAAATACATTTCATTTTCAAAATTGACCTATCAGCTATTGAAGTGTAGATACATTTTTTGGGACACCCTGTATATATTGTCAGTATATCTTAATGAAGTCAACATTTGAGTTGCTACCTCAACAGTGAAGACTTGTGTCCTGGTGCCTGGGTGGAAAACAATTTGATCTGAAGTTGGGTGGATGTTACATATGATCTTGCCCAAGTGCCTGTGTAACAAAAGAATCTCTTTGGGGCCATTATTGGTAGATGTCACCTGGTATCCATCCCCTGGACAT